>JAQHUG010000008.1:14598966-14685024 GCA_028555095.1 Dicrostonyx torquatus | reverse complement strand
AAGAAGAAGAAAATAAAAATAAATGCTGGGAAAAGTTAAAAGACACATTCTCATTTGGAATTTGGTCCCTCCACAAGAACTGTGGGAGCCCCACATTTGCAGGAGTCAATATGAAGGAAGCCAGGAATTTATTACCGAGTTGTAAATGAAGAGCACTCAGGAAAGAGTTTGGTAAAACACGTTTGCTGTCCAGTAGGAAAAAGCATGTCCTGGAGGTGAACTTAGAGAATCATGGAAAGAACTTCCTCATCCCCGTGAAATGTTCGGGTGACACACTTTATTTTTGTAGTGTCAACAGGGCTATCCCAGTAGTCTGTGTGGTCAGTGGCATTAGGTGGCACTTTCAGGATAAGCTTCAATTCTGAGCTCAACTTTCTGTGAGCCAGATCCAAAACTCCTGAAATGCCATGAAAGTAAAATACTGGATGAGAGGAGAGGACACGTGCATACCTGTCAATGAGCAAGGCTTTAAATTAGCAGCTGGAGCGTGGTGGTGGAGTACTTGCCCATTTCTCCAGGCCTGGGTTAAAAGGGCAAAGGGGTGATCAATCCTTTTGTCCTAGAAGGGGCCACCCCACATCCTCCAACACTGAAGGGTGCCATGGTTAGATTGCATTCTATAGACACAAGATAAATGGTTCTAATAAGAGCCTTCCAGTTAGAAAAAGAAGACACATATATGTCAAAGGCCAAGATGAAAAAACCTTGAAAACAGTGAACGGCACACCACCACCTATCAGCATTTGTTTCAAAATGCAGACAAAATTTT
The DNA here is from genome assembly GCA_028555095.1 of Dicrostonyx torquatus. NCBI lineage: Eukaryota > Metazoa > Chordata > Mammalia > Rodentia > Cricetidae > Dicrostonyx > Dicrostonyx torquatus. Next base: position 14,684,255 of record JAQHUG010000008.1, on the reverse strand, counting down.
AAAATAAAAAACAAAACACAAAACTACTGACTTAGGGTGGGAGGGAGTGGGGAGAACAGACCATCTAGAAACTTCCCTCTATGTATCACGCATTCTAAAAGCATGAGATGCCCAAGATAGGCGTGGCGTGTAGCTCAGTGGCAGAGCACATGCTTGGCTTGCCGGATTTCATGTCTGGCACCAAAACGCATCAAAAAAGACAAGATTATCACCTGGTAGGACTTACAAACATGAGACTAGAATTGTTTTCATATTTCCATCCCATTTCCATCCAGTCAAACATGGAGGGCATATCTGGATTTGCTATGTCAACTCCATTTCTCCCCCTCTCCCTTTTCTCCATCTTACAGCAAACACCTGTTGTAGAGATGAAAGCGTTTACATCAGACCGACTCTGGCAGAGGAAAAGGTTAACTGTGATGGGAAGGAAAAGAAAAGTGGTCCCTTCCAAGACCTACCTAGCTCATTAGAGATAATTTAAGCCTGAAAAGCGGCTTGATTTTAAACACTTTATAGCAGCCTATGAAAACAGACACATCACACCTTGCATGTGCTTACTCGCATGACATTTTCCCGACCTATTTGGGCATTCTCGCACGCGCTGAATCAGTGTCTCTGGAATGGCCTCTCTGGGCTCTAATCCTGCCTGATTCCTTTCACCAATGGTCTGGAAATACACCAAGGCAATAACGAAAGTCTGTTTCAGGCATCCAACCAAGAGACCACCCTCCCCCCCATCCTCTGAGTAAGGGGCATCTCAGCCCTGCTCAAGGCTTTGATCTGTTTTCAGTTTTTAAATGTTCCCTGCTGCCTGGTGGGGAGCGAAGTGACTCTGCTTCAATAGACATTATGTCACCCCTCAACCCTTACGTAAACAGAATGTCTAACACCTTCACAACACAAGCCAAGCAAGTCTCCAGCTGAAGCTGACAAGATAAGTATTTTGGACCAGCACCTGCGGGAGCCAGGCCTGCGTGCATGTGAGCTTTCTGCCTGGCACAAGCAGGGCCTTGAAATTGAGACTTAGTGGTGACTTCTGACTCCCCTAAATACTTAAAAGTCTCAATGATATCAATCAGAAGGAAAATACTATTTCATCTTCCTGGGGACAGGTTTTTTTTTTCTTCAACCATGTAGAAAGTTCTTGAACATATACCCTGACAAAAAGTAAGCAACTTCTCTTTTTTATAGCAATTGCTGTGTATGGAACCAAACAAGTACTTACCCTCTCAGCACATGGTACTATCCAACTTGCGGTTTTGCCATTCAAAAGTTTGGCTTTATTGGTGAAGAGAGAAAAGACAGCAGCATAAGCCACTGCACTGTTAGAGAGCCTAAGCTACACAACAGGATTCTTAGAGACCCACTCAGTTACCACCGCACTAGGTGTGTGGGTCTTCCCACATACATGCCAAGTATGAAAAAAATATAGAGAAAAAGATTTAGCTCAGTGGTAGAGCACTTGCCCCGTATGGCCAAGGCCCTGAGATTGATCTCCAGCAACCACAAAACAAACAAAACTTAGAGGATTGTCAGCACAGGAGTCAGCCCTTCAAGGAATTGAACCAACCCATACAACTGACAGGTGGCAGAGACAAAAAACTCTGGGCTGCCAGCTCAGCGCGTCCACAAAATGGAATCTGAATTTGAATGACTTTCAGGGTTCTCTGCACTAAGAAAGTCCTCTCTCTTTTGGCCCCAAACGTTCTCCCAAAGAATCTTGGCCTACATATACACAAACCTCAGAAATGTATCCCAGCTAAGGTGGCATCTGAGCTGGGTTTAAAGAACCAGGTAGAATGGGAAGCGTGAAAGCAGACAGCTGTGCAACGTCAATGGGCAGTGTCATGGAGCAGAGTGAGGGACAGGAGAGTGTTCACAAACACAGACCAGAGAGTGCAGGAGAAACAGATGGGGTTGAGGGAGCCAATGTTTTGGCTTCCATCAGTGGACCATAAGGATCCAATGAAGGTGCTGGAGGGGGAACAGATCGCATCTGTGCTACAGAGAAGCTGGGCTGGCAGGGACGCAGGGCTGGGTTAGCGACAGGGAGGCCAGGGCAGAAGTCAAGCCAAGGATCATAAAGGCTTCATCTGGGGAACCTGGGAAACAATGGAAAGAGAATGAGCAGATGGGAGTGGGAGGTTTCCAAACCAGACACCGTGAGTCTGGCAGTGGGATGGATGTGGAAGTGAAGGCAGATTAAATTCAAACCTGCAAACTGTGGTTCTCAACCGTTACGTGGCTCCCATTGCCAAGAGTTTGCTATGATGCAGAATTGCACACGCCTCGCCCTCCCGAGCCATGGGCAGATGTAAGAAGCTGCGAGTTACAGTGTCTGTGTTGACTCCTAAGTCTCCATTACTAGCCTGCCAGGAGATCTGAACAGAAAGGGAGAACACGTAGACAGTTCAATGGCAACCTAACTAACAACCTTACAGGAATGGAATCTAATAGTTCAGAACTGAGGCTTGACATTGAGCACATCTGGCTTTCCTCTGTCACTTTTCTAGTAATTCATTTCTCATGAATTCTGCAAATATATGGGGCCACAGTTCTTACTATCTGTCCAACGGAAATGATGCCATTCTTGTACCAAGGCAGTTTGAGAATGCTGAACTATTTGATTCTGACACAGACGTGGCTGAGGTCACTCTGAGAAGAGATGGCTCAGCGAAGGAGGAGGGTAAGGAATGTCTTCAATGTATGCTGATCTGCATGCCAAGGCAAAGGAGGGAGACCTCTCTGCAGCTAATGTCACAACACACTGACCGCCACAGCCTCCATAGTGCATCACCCAAGAATTCCAGCTATCAAAGGACCCAGGGGCCACTTCCCTTCATTCCTGCACCCAACTATGACCTTTATGTACCCTCCCTTCCTTCCATGGACCCAGTGTGTGGTTCTCCTGCCATGTATCAACCTTCAGAATCTGTTATGTTTAAGAAATGTCCAAAAACACAAGTTAGACAGCAAAGCAAAGGAGCACCAACAATATCAGGTCTTAGGGAGAAGGGGATGAGGACTTGGGAAAACCATTAGTTGCCACTGATAAAGCAATTTTTGCAAATCAATTAAGACAGAAACCAGGATGCAGGGGATATGCAGCCTCCCTGAATGACAGGCAAGTGGAAGACATCAAATAATTTCCAAAACCAATACCTGAACCAGGCATGGTGGTACACACCTGAAATCCCAACACGGGGGAAGGCTAAGGCAGAAGGATCATGAGACCAAGACCAGCACTAACTACAGAGCAAGACTCTGCCCTGTCCCCCCACCCAAAAGAGCATGGGGCTGCAGAGATGCCTCAGTAGTAGCACTTGCTAGTCAAACATGAAGACTTGAGTTCGGATCTCCAGAATCCATAGGAAAACCAAGTGTCCTTTACAAGTGTCTTTACAACGGCAGCACCAGGAGTATGGAGAAGTGACAAGTGGATCTCCAGGTGATCACTGACCACCAGGCTAACTGAAACAGCACATTCCAGACTCGGTGAAAAAGACCCTTAGCAAACAAAGCTGAGGCTACCCCACTACCATAAAAAAAATAAAACTTCACTATGTCTAATGGACATAAATTAATTTAATTTCAGAGATACCTAACCTTTGCACTCCTATGAGGTTTTGGATTTGAATGTATAAGAACCCCAGGTCTGGGCTCTCCATTGAATTTGCCATGATCTGAGGAAGGACCAGAGAAAAGTCTACCTCCAAAGAACTGTCAGAGTCTGTGTTAGGCAGTGTAACTATAGCTGCAGACTTTGCTGAGGAGGCTTAGCAGGTTATTACTGCTAACTAATTCAATGCTATTTTTAATAAATTATTTACCAAATGTCACATTTTCTAGATTATATTCTTTTTCTGGTTTTGACTGATTTTCTAACAGTTCATATGGCCATAGCTTTTCTGTGTGTTCTGTGTAAAACAGGCCCTGTTATAATTGGGGGTGTAACTTGGTGGTAAAGTCCTTGACTGCCATGTGCTGGGTCCTGGGTGTGGTCCTTGGCACCTCAAAATTTAAATGAAATAAAATAAAATTGACTTCTAAAAACAACTATGATGGAGAATAGAGAAGACTCAGCATGAACTTCTGGTCTCCGCAGCATACATTCACAGCTAGCACACCACACACACACACACACACACACACACACTATCGACTATAGGACTGAATGCTGTTTAGACACTTTGGTTAGCATGGCCTAAAATATCATTTTCTCCCAAGCTTTCCAAATTCTTGCCTTACTCTGTACATATGCACAGCTAATCAAGTCGAAGTTTCTGCCTTTCTGAGATAATAGGATAACAAGTAGCATCAGCTATTCCATGAAGCAAAAGATCATAACAAAATACAATATTTTTATTCTCTCTCTCTCACACACACACAGACACACACACACACAGACACACACACACACAGACACACACAGACACACACAGACACACACACACTAGTATCTACTTGTGCTCCCAGAATCCTTGGAGAAGGGGGAGCATGGGGAGAAAGTTGAGAGTTGATTGGAGACTGCTTTCTTAAAGTTTTTGGATTTAAGCCCTCTCTAAATTGCCCGAATTTAAAACAGAAACCCATAGAAGCATCTTTGTGCTGTTTTCCAGCAGGATCCAATCTTTTAAACTCGACTCTTTAGAAACAAGACGCTGACGGGGTCACTAACAACCCCAAAGTACCCCAGATGTCTGCTCTCAAATTTTAAAAAGAAATGTGCCTGCTTTTATCAGGATTTTCAAACATAGAGAAAGTGAAATACCAGATGAAGGCCAACCATACTTGCAAAGAGCCAACTTGATGCCCCCACAGACCTAGAGCCCCACACACCCGACCCCATGGTTCTCTGATCCAAGAAGACCATTCACAAATACCTTCAACGCATTCCATGCATGTGAAAAGCTAACATCCTCTAGATAAAAGCTAGGGAAATGGTATGGATGAAGGATGGGGTTCTGAGTGTTGCTCCCTGTGTGTTAGGATTGCTCATTCTAGGCCCTTTGGTGAAAAATTATTTGTAGTAGGTCAAAATAAAATGTTCTTTATGACTGTGGTGAAGATTTCACTGATACCTTCTATGTCAAAGTTAATTATATTTCAGGGAGCCATATTAAGTAACAACCCTAGAACTAGGTGGGCTCTAGGCTAGTCTAGGATTTCTGAACTGTACTCCAGGACATTAAGAGTCATGGGGGAGCTAAGGAGATGGTTCAGAGGAAAGGCTTGCTGGACAAGCACAAGGACCCGAGTTCGAATCCCCAGACACCATCTAAGCCAGATGCGGTAGCACATGTCTGAAATTCCATCGATCCCATGGTGAGATGGGGGTAAAAATAGAGCCCTTTATAAAATAGGGCTCTTGCATTTTAGTAAAAAATCGAACCAATTTAGCCATCTAGCATAGCCTGAACAAGAAGAGACCTGAGATTATCCTCTGACCTCTATGATGTGCCATGGCCCACAGTCAAATGCGTGAATACACACACTACATACATCACACAGAGAGAGAGAGACAGACAGACAAACAGACACAGACACAGAGAGAGAAGAGCCATTAAGGTATGTAACAGCTTGGGACTAAAATGTCCCCAATAGCCCATGTTTTAGAGGTATGGTCTTCAGTTTGGAGCTGTTGGAAGATGGTACAACCTTTACAAAGCATAGCCCGGAGGGAAGGCTTCAGGTCAATGGGAGAAGACCATTAGAGGAACTAGAAGGATGGGCCTTCCTCATCCTCTCGTTTGTGTCCTGGAAATGAGGTGGTCAGTTTCCCTCTTCCACATGATTCTCTTGGGGTATGCGTCCTCACCCCAGACCTACAGGCAAGGGAGACAGCTGGTCACAGATTTGAACCTCCAGAATGGTAATGAACCTGTTCTCTTCGTAAGCTGATTGTCTCAAGTGTCTGTTATAGTAACAAAACTGACAAATGCAAGGTTGTTACAGTTGGAACCTGGACTGTCCTTCAAAGGCTGTGTTGAGAGGTAGTCCTCAGTACTACAGTATTCAGCAATGGGATTTAAGGGATGGCTCTAACGCAGAGGACCAATCAAGCAAAAGGTTGGGAATTGAATGGATTATTGGGAGGTGGGAGGAACTGTAAAGGATGAAGGCTAAGCAGAGGAAGGAGGGGTGAGCGTCTATCTGAATCCTCGACTCGTTCACTCGCTCAGCCTCCACACCACCTCTCTTCACCTTCCTTGCCACCAGAAGCTAAGTGGCTTTGTTCTACACCACATGCTCCTTGGTATGATGGTCTTCCTGGACACAGGCCCCCAAACAACTTTCAAATCACCATAGAGAAAAACCTCTGAAAACATCACACACACACACACACACACACACACACACACACACACACACACTTCTGTTAACTTGTTCATTTGAGGCACTTTGTTACAACAATGGAAAGTGGCACTGGGACCAATGAGAGAAAGTGTTTCCATGAAGGGGGATGTAATTAAAAGAGATGGTGGCACAGGAGCAGGAAAGCTCAGAAGCCTGACAGGTCGCGGAATAGCACTGAACAGACTAGCAACAATGGGAAACCATTCCCACCTCCAAGGGGAGGAGAGAAAGCCTATAGGTCACCTGTGCAAGATGGAACAAGGCAACCTGCTTGAAACTGAAGCCCCAGAAGGACAGGGGCAGGAGGGAACGGAGCCTCCTGGGCTCCCTGTCCTCTACCATAATAACTAGGAATGGGCATAGCTGCGAGTAGCCCAGGTTGGACACAGGCCGCTTTCAGTGAAAGGGGGTTATGTAATAGAGCAGCTCAAAGGCTATGATGACAGTGGCTGATTTGCTGGTGGCCTAGTCACAGCCTCGGTGCCCTGACAAGCACACAAATCTCAGGGAGCAGAATATAAAGAACTTCCACAATCTTTCTTTCACCAGAACATTTTGAAAAAGGAGTAGCCCATGAAATATGTTTTGGAAAAAGCTGATCTAGTCCAGTATTGAAAATTTATAGGCAAGGAAAGAACCCTAAACATTTGGTTAAGTGGCTTGAATGAGATAGAAAAAAAGGGCACTATAAAGACTAGAGTCTAGATGTAAGCCTCCGGGTCTTAATCAAGGGGTCTTCTAATCTGTAAGAAAAAGGTTTTAAGTACTTTAGCACCATCAAGAAACCGAGTACTTAACCATACGGTCAGCAATGACTTGCAAAACTCTCTGAAGAGTTTATTATCTGTCCTGCTGGGTCAATGGCAAATGCATCAAAACTCTGGGGAAAGAGCACGCATTAGACAGAGAGAATAAATGCAATGAAGTTGCTAGAGTTATTAATTGGAAAGAAAAAGAGGGGGGAGTTGGGCATGGTGGGACACACCTGTAATGCCAGGACTCTGGAGGCCACAGGAGGGTTGAGAGTTCAAGGTCATCCTCAGCTACAAAGCAAGTTCAAGCCAGCCTAGGCTACATAAAACATTGCCTCAATCAATCAATAAAATTTTTAAAGAGAAAGGCAAAAACAAGAGAGAAAAAACTAAAACCCACTAGATTATCACCTACGTCCCTCCCACCACATCACCACATTTATTCCAGTGGCACATGAGTCTGTGTAACAAGAGGATCAAATAACTTTCATTAAGCAGATAATGTAATGACGGGGCCAAGTGTGTAAGAGGAAGAGTCCACAAGACTGGTGTCAGAGGTTCCTGTCAATGCAAACTGCATAAAAACAGAAAGGCCTATTCCAGAAAGGCCTCTGGAAGAAACAGTTCTGGGTGGTGGTGGTGGCTGTTTTCCCCAGCGAGAGGTACCCACCACCTTCTTACAATCCCCCCCACACACAATCTTCAGCTCTGTCCTTCAGCGTCATTTCTCCTTTTGTTCAACAAAATATCTATCCTATCAGCCAGAACGTACCCTGAATAGCATGCTAGGGAAGCACACACGTGAATTTCTTGACCCTAACTACATAGTCATGGCCTCAAGCTCTATTGTGTGAGGTCCTTCTGTGGAGGTGGTAAGTAAATGGGAAATAAGGGGTGGAAATTTGGCCATAATTCAGGGAGAAAATACCCACACCTCTGATAAATGTTCATAAAAGAATATTCAAAGTCTTGACACATCTCAGGCAAACTATTGTGAGCTTAATACTACTTTAGTGCCCATGGTCCTTGTTCACGTTACCACATTTTCCCACTTATCTACCAGTAATCTGTAGAGCCCTTAAGAGAAAAGTAGGCAAAAGAGCCTACTCTGTTATTATTTACAAAGCCCTTTGGGGTTATGGAGTCTCAATTAGTCTAGATTTACCACAGTCCAAGTAGTTACTCCGAAGATAGGCTGGGATCCTGTCTCTAGGTCCAGAAAGATTTTTGGAAGGGGGTAGGTAAGAGAGATTTTCTCAATTCAAAATTCACACTATTTTAATACAAATTTTCATAAAGAAAGGAAAAAGTATTTGCCTCCTCCCCTAACTACCCCCAATTTCAATAATTTACAAGCATAAAATTCCAATAATTCTTGCTCATTCTTCAGGACTCTTTATTTTCTTCCTTCAATCCTGCCGAGCACGGATCAGAGCACAAACCAGGGAGCAATTTAATCACTCATGTCTCTCTCTGCCTGAGGGATTGTCTAGGTACTATGGTGACAGACACCTCCGTGAAAGTATGCAGACAGGGGGGAAAAATAGCTCCTAGACTTTAAAAAAGGAAAGAAAGATTTCTGATAGATTCGTTGTCAACACGCAAAAACACTGAAGACCCATGTTGTCACACACAATCAAACGTTTTTATACAACGCCAGGGTGGCACTGTGGACAGAGTAGCAGTCAGCAAAATTACTTTCTTCCTCCAAACTCTGCATATTTTGAATTTGTATATATCTATGGAGCGTTCTTGCCCACGAAATGGACAGTGTTCCACATAGGGCAATAAGCTACTTAGGATGGTGGATACACATTATATATTTGCCCAGACTCACAGAATGTACACCACAGGAGTGAACCCAAATGTAAGCTGAGGGCGCTGGCTAATGGTGTGTCCTCCATGATAACAAATGGACCGTTCCTGATGAGGGATACCCATGAGAAGATTTCTGCATGTGGGAAGGAGGGAGCCAGGGTCTACATAGGAGATTTCTGGAACTTTCTGCTCAGTTTTGTTGTGAAACTAAAACTTCTCTAAAAAATATATATATATATACATATATATACACATATATGTATATGTATATATATATATATATATATATATATATACACACTTATTATTTCTTTTTAGCCACACCACCTCTGTTGTTAGCACATACTGACACTGGAAAGCACAAATAAAATCTGGAAGAAAAATTAAGCCAAGTAAAAACTTGTCATTTTGCAGTTGAAAAGAGTCAGCCTTTGGACAATTTAAATGCAATTTGGACTTTTTTTTTTCTTAAAGGGAGGAAAAATAACTGGTCTTGGAGAATAAGCAACGCCAATTTGTAAAAATATCTCCTGGCCACAACTACACAGACGTTTGCACCAATGATACAGCTAAGCTCCTCCTCTTCCAAGACACAAGTCGGAATATTTTTCCCGGCCCATGTTCACGAACAGGAAACCAACAAGACTGTAAACACAGGAACAACAATCAACAAGAACAGATGTTTCAGGCTGGAAGTTGCATTCTGGACAGGGCGAAAGGGTCAGTGGTGAGAGAGAGATAATCAGGACCCTGGCAGAGAGCAAAGGTCAACTCAGAGTGGGTCCTCAAGGGACGCTGTCCCTGCCTGGTCTGAGTCCATGCTCTCCCGCCCAGACAGCACTCCCAGTGATGAGAAAACAATCTGAACATCAAGACGGCACTGGGGAGCACAGACAGTTCAGGTCTAGGGCAGTCCCAAGCTATCTAGCAGGACCGGTCATCATGGGTGTATGCCCATGAACTTGAAAGCCAGGAAGGCACTCCCTCTCAGAACCAACAACCGCTCTCTCTGCAAAACTGTTTGGAGGAGGTTCTTCAGCCCAGTCATCTGGGATTGTGTTTGAGATAATAAGACTGTGGGGAGCCATCAAGGAATTACCTGATGTAATTTAGATACCATCTCCATTCTGGGCCTGGTCAGGGAATAATGGAACTGGGAAGGGCAGGAAGAGGGATCTCCTGGTGCCTGTCAACGGAACAATGCAGCCAAGACAGCATGGTTTTTAACTCAGTTTCTGGAAGAAAACAATTCTATGTGGGGCCAGCAGTCCTGCAGCATACTGAACAAGTCATATTTATGGACATACTTAGTATTTTCTTTTCAAAAAGCAGAGATCTAAGAGAAAATGTTACTGGCCATGAAAGAGTCCAGAAAAAAATCGAGAAGCTGTGTGCCTCCCTCACCTCTTAGCTGGAAGAGTGCTTCAGGATGCCCTGCCGTGTCTCCAGCATTTAAGCCACACGCCCCACAGCCCTACTGCTCCGATCACTAAGAATGGCTTCTGTAGGGATTCCTCTTAACACTGACATCTAGCAACAAAGCAGAGGAAATCGGTGCTGAGCGAATCTAACAAATGCAAGTAGGGACACAGTAGGCCAGGGGCGTGTGAGAACTGTACAAGCTCAGTCAGTAATTACCAATAATCCCAAACTAGGCGCATCAATAAACCCAGAACCAGTCACCTGCCACAAGGCGTGCTTCCTCAGAAAGACCTCGTTGTCAATGTTTCTCCAAGCCATATTATAGATCCTAACTTTATTCACAGGTGCCAGAAGACTACGGATTTATATTTTAAAAAAAAAACTATAGAGAACATTTTTAAAACACTTGTAACTAATTTTTAAAGTGATCAGTTATGCATTCTTGTGTAGGTAGAGTGGCAAATGCTTGTTATCCCAACAATCAGGAAGCAGAGGCAGGAGGATTGCAAGTTTGAGGCCCGAATGAGCTGCGCCGTGAGACCTTTTCTCAAACAAATAGTAATAAACAAACAACCCATGACACATTGTTAATTTCTCATGTTAGTAAAAAAGACAGGCAGGTAGAATTTAGGCTCGGAGAATTTCTGCCCCACTCAGACCCTTGCCAGTCTGACCAGCACTGGTTACTTAGTAACTAAATCTCACTAAAGTGGTAGTTTTCCTCCTCCTCCTCAACACAACTGTCACTCTTTTCCCACACTGCAGCTGAGACTGCATTTGCTTTCTGGCCTCGGATTTCACGTGGACAAGAGATGGACTAAGGATGAGTATGGACTAGAGGCTGGGGCTTTCAGAACAGAACAATGTGTCGGAATGAGGTTAACTCAGCTGTCTCAGTGGCAAGAGAGAGAAGCAGGGTCAACAGAACACTGGTGCTTTGATAGTGACACAAAGACACCAGCCCCAGCCACTCTTCTTGTCAGCTCCTGGGCCAGGGACGCTGGGCTGGATTGCCGGCACGTGGTTGGGCTGTAGTGCAGCCTCTGGAGGGTGGGACAGTTAATGTGTAACAGCTGTTTACATGCATGGGCCCTTGTAAACCGACTACTAGTGTCTTACTCCTGCATTGATTTCCACCGCTTCTACTAGTGTCTTACTCCTGCATTGATTTCCACCGCTTTAAATGAGCTATTCCTGACAGCTTCTAATCAGAAACAAAATTACCTCATTGAAATATTGCCTACTTTCTTTCCATTGCCAGAAGCCAGCAACAGTGAAACAAGTAAAACTCAGAGAGAAAGCAGGGTAAAGCAGCTCAAAATGGATATTAGAAAACAAAACCAACTTTATATCAAGTTATAAAGCCCGCACTCCCTAGAAAAGTGCCACTTCTGATGGGAATGGGAAGCAGAGCAGGCGGCTGATTCGTGACAAAGCTAGCAGAAAGGTGACTCGCCCTCTATCCTTCCCTAACTCGGCTTTTCCAGTAAGCCCATAGTGAGACAAGCGTCCTTAGAGCTCGTCCACTATCCTCTACAGCAAGTCTTCACAGCCTCCAGCCATATCCATGCAACATACTACTTTGAGGCTGGGTGTAGCTCAGTGGCAGAGGGTAGTCTTAGCATGTGTTGTGTCTTGGGTTCGATCCTCAACTCTAGAAAATGAAATCCAGCATTGCTTCTGAAGACACCCAGATGCAACCATGACTTGTGAAGAAAATGCTGAACGTCGGGCTTTTGTTTTTTTTTGTTTTTGTTTTGTATTTTTTTTTCCACTTAAGGCAAAGATTCCCAGAGCCAGGGAAAGTCTTCTCCCAGCTCATCAGCGGCATGTTCTCAAGCAGAGGAACTAAGCATGATTCAGCACATCTGAAAAAGGATTTATACCCATTCATAGAAGGACAACCAGAGGAAGCGCCATTTGAGGGCTACACAATGGTATCTGCTTGCCCTTTGATCTCAGCCGAAGAACACTGTGTCCAGCTTCTTTGCTGAAATGCCACCGAATTTCACATTTAAAACTCTATTTACTACTTCCCTGGACCACACTCTTTCACACTCTCCCAGCTACTTCTCCTGAGGATAGCTTACAGGCAAAAAAAAAAAAAAAATTTCTGTTACAAAAAGGAAAAGAAGAAGAAAAATCTTGCTAAGTGTAGGCAACCCAGATGAAAAACTGCAGTGCCGATCCTGTTTATGCAAGAAAGACAGTAGAGTGTCTCTGGTTACAAATACAAGTAGGGAGTATTCCATTTTTCTTCTAATTTATGTTTCCCAAGAGTAATTCTGTTGAGAAGATTGCCAGTATTTTCAGTACAATAAGTTTCTTGTTTCTTGTACTAACACTAGCTGATTCCCCTTTCCGAGCAAGATGTGAGCCTTTTGTTTCACTTAATCCCAGCATCTGGAGATCAGCACCTTATTAATTCAAGGTAAGCCTGAAGCGCAGGTGTTTAACGAGGTACCAGTTCTACTCTCACACGTGTAAGGATATTACAGGTCAATACACATGTGGACAGCTGGATTTAAAAGCCTATTAATAAAGCGTTTATCATTTATAAAATGCCTCAACGAATGTCCTAAATATCTCCAAGCATCTTACTAAGCACAAATCAACCCGGGCAGTGGTGGTACATGCCCTTAATCCCAGCACTCAGAAGGCAGAGGTAAGCAGATCTCTGTGAGTTCGAGGCCAGCCCAGTCTACAGAGTGAGTTCCAGGACAGTCAGGGCACAGCAAAACCCTGTCTTGGAAAACAACAAACAAACACAGATAAAGAATATCTTTCCTAAAGAATCAGGGCTTGCAGATCAGCGGGAATTTAAAATATAGGATACTGTGTATATTTTCCTTAATTCAATCTTTTTGAAGCACTGCCTGTGTGCTCAGCATGGGGTTAGACTTCCCTGCTGGATCCATGTGATGTCAGTCTCTAAAGGCTGACATCCTAAAGCATCCATACACAATGAGTAAGCAATTTTAAAAGCAGAGGGAGAAATTCCATGTGCTCAGCAGGAGGAAGGAAAGGACCAGGGTGCTGTGATGATAAAGGAGAGGGTAGAGTGTATAGTAAGAAGGTGTTTGTAGGAGGGGGAATTTTAACCTAAGACCTAAAGGATATTTCAGGATATCTCTCCAAGGTCACCAAATTGGCAGGCTTTCTTAGCAGACTGCCAAGACATTTTAAGCAGTAGAAAACAAATAGCGAACAACATCTGTGGCCCTAATTTGCTGTAAACCCACAAGCTCACCCACCCAGGCACTCGGCTGACACACTGCATCCACAGCAGACAGCCCTCCGCATCCCAGCCTGCTCCCAAGATGGGATTCTGAACAGTCACCATAACAATGAGCTGGTCGAATGACCAGCCTTCAGGCTCTGAGAGATTCATCCTGTTGATTCATACTTCCTGATGTCGGGCTGGCTGACAAAGCTAGGGTGGTTCAAACGTACTCCATGAGCAAATTATTCCTCTAGTCCCAGGAAAGAGGCATGCTTGCAGAGATGGGTAACTTTCCCTTATGCTTTTAGCGAGTAACCTTCTCAGCCCAGTGGATAAAGCACAAACACAGTGATGTAAGATGGATCTTTCTGTAGGTTCTTTAATAGATGAGTCACGGATTACGTCATCCAACATGACACTGACACCAACTGGGAAATCTGCAGAATCCTAACATCCTTAGCGACTCCACTCTGCTCAGCTTCAGAAGCCTTTTCTTCAGATAAACACCCCTTCTTATGTTCACAGCCAGGGTCATCAGATGTTACCACAATCTGGCCTCTGGTGAAATCCGTCTTTCCCACTGCTACATGGATTAGGATGAATACAACTGTTTGTTCTGGCAGGTGGCAATGCTTGCTGCTTGAATTCTACCTATCAAGAAGTTGTCTCCTCCCCCCTCCACCAGCGTCTAGAACTGGGTCTACAGTAAGGGTAACTGCAGAGAGCCCCATGATGGGATATAAGGGGCTTGGACAAACAATAGTATCTTTCAGTTCTGTGTCAGTCTGTCCAGAAATTCACTTGACCTACTGGTGTGCTCCCTTGGAGCTTTCAGTCTTTAAAAATCACTCATGACAAAGTCATGTGACCCCATGGGCCAGTAATTCCGATACTATAGAGGTTTGGGCAGGAGCGTTTCCAGCTCCAATCCAGCTTGGGCTACACAGCACAGGCTCTTAAAAAGGAAGAATAGGATAGAAGAAAGGGAAAGGAAAGGAAAAGGAGAGGGAGGAATGACAGAGGGAGGGAAGGAGAAAGAGTTAAAAACATACTGAGGGGGATATAATGCTAAACTATATAGCCATAACAAAATGAGTTGCCAACTACCTTCAAACAGTGTGACTCAGAAGCTGTGTGCGATTTAGACCACAAAAGGTCAGAAAAGCAAGGATAGAGGGGAATTTGGAAGTCACCACACACACACACACACACACACACACACACACACACACACACCCATACTAAACAAATTTGTGTCAAACCAGATCGTGACATTTCCATTACCACCAAAAATAATGGTTGCTGAACCCCACAAAAAACAAAGATTTCTAAACCCTTGAATCACTGGAGCAGCACTTAAAAAAAATAGTTTCTGAATTCTGCCCGACCCTCCACATGCTGACTGAAGTGAAACGCAGTGCCACCTGGCACTCTTAAGGCCCGCAGGTTTCTCTCATGTGCCACGGCATTCAGAAGCCTTGCTTCTTATCTCTTCCAGATAAGAGACATCTGGTAACCCGCTTTAAAAAAAAAAAATCTAAGAAACTTTTAAGATAAAAGATGCCTTAACTCTCCCACAAGATTCTGCCAATGTCTGGGTCTGGGTAGGACCAGCTCCAGCACCCAGTACATTATAGGCCCAAAGCAGCATGAAGGCTAAGGCCTACGGTACAAACCCCCTGCTTCCACAGAACTGCGATAAGATGCTCTGAGGGGAGTCAACAGTATCAGCTTTCCTTCACTTGACTTTAGGATTCCCCCAAGTGGCAATATAACATGTCTAAAGCAGTTGGAAAACTTAGAGAAAGGAGGTGCTGAGGGAGAAAACAGGAGTGGAAATTACGAAATCAAGGAATCAGATTCATTAGAATAAGAACAACACTGGTTCTCTGCCACCCTGGCCACCCCACCATCATCAACTTGTATTGACTGGCGTAAGAGACAGTTTCCTTAGAATGTTTTCTGGAGGTGGCTCAACCTTGAACTTGATTCCAACACTGTGAGAATTACTGTCCAATCAGATCCCCCCCCTCCCCTGCCCTGTAGTCCAAGCAGCCAGGTTGGCAGCCCTGAGCCTCCACTCCCTGTGGGACTGTTCCATGAACCCCCCAGGAGGGTTTCAGCAGTACTTGGATGCTGGTAGTCCTGCCTCCAGACTTCCTGCTCCACTTGGTCGCTACTCTTGGTTCGTTTTTCTTCTATACATCGGCTCCACCTAGGCATAGCTAAGAATCCTAAAAACACTTGTAAAGAACTCAATCAGATACTTAACACTGGGCCATCCCTGTAACTACTGCCTTGAAAATGATGGTTGTCTTCGACAGTCCTTGCAATCGTTTTAGCAAGCACATGCTAACCCATTCTGGGGCCTGGGTACAGGCCTGGGTCTCCCTGGGTACTGAAAGCCCACAGAGACCTAAAAACGGCCGTACCCACTCTGGGAGGGTCTACTTCCCCAAGTCTACCCACTTGGGGACATGCCTCCTACATTCCTGGTTTATACTAAGCTTATGAAAGAAAAAAAAAGTCTAGCGAGACTCGGAAGCAGTGACTCGGCAGCACTGACTCGGCAGTCTTCCTTACCCCCTTTTCTGTTTACAGATGAGAGAAAACTTCGGGGGGGGGGGACGTGACTCTGTCCGAGTTTGCCGCAGAACATTTGTGGCAGAGCCCAATTTAGCCGCCCTCGACTTTCCATTCTGTTGCCTGGCAACGGAGTTCGGTAGAGCTCAGCGGCCAACTCTGGCCCCTACCCTGCACCCCAGCAGCTTGGGCAGCATTGATGAAATGGTCAGTCTTTTGGGACAATGGCCAAGGGCATGAGAGCGCAGGCACTGGGTGGATTACCCCAGTTGAGCTGGAATCTCGCCCCGCACTGACGCAAGCCCCGCCTGGCTGGGATTGGGACACCTTCCACGGTCTTGTGGGACCTTCCTCAGTCACCAAATCCTTACTTCCTCAACACCTGTGAGTTTCTCATTAAGCACTTGCATCAGGTTCTCAAAGTTCTCCACCGCTGTCGGATGCCCTGATAGTCAAAGTGGGTAAACTGGCACCCCAAGTATCTAGAGGGCAGAGGAGGATAGTTCAGAGGTGGGGGCAAGAAAGCAGAGAGCCTTATCTTACTAACGATGGCCACACTCGGGATAAAACTGAGTAGAAGTGGCCCGAGCTTGGTATGAGTAAGACTACAGAGAAAGTGTCCCGAGCCTCCAAGAAGACACCCTCCGCTGGTACCGCGGGACGCCCCAGGCCCTCCCGCTGCAGCGGAGCGCACTCCTTCCCTCCGCTGCGCAGGTGGCAGGAGCGCCAGCTATCCCGCATCCCAGCCTCGCGCACTCCTCCACCGCTTCCCACCACTTGACCCCCGGGAGACAGGAAAGAAGGGATCTGCTTTCGGCTTGACACTACCCCAAATCCTTACCCAGGTTCACAAAGCTCATAACCATGTCCGCGTCGTTGAGAAAAGCGCTGTCCTGCGCGCTGGTCAGTGGGGACGCGCCGCCGCCGGGCCCCGGTCCCAAGAGGCTCTTGCGGTTCAGGGAGTGCGCAGCGCCGGGGGACGGCTGTCTGCGCTGGAACGAGCTGGCCCCTCCGTGGGGCTCAGGTTCCTGCCTGTCTCCCTCCGACACCCCATCCTCTTCGTCATCGGCGGACAGGGCGTTGTAGAGATCCAACATGAAGAGCGGAGCGGACTTTAGCCGCCCTGGAGGGGGTTCCTCGCGGACTGGTTGCTGCTGTTGCGGGAACACGGGGGACTGAGGCTGCTGGAGGCCGTGCAAGGGGCGCGGCCTGTGCGGGAGCCCCAACACCGACAAGATCTCCTTTTGCATCTCCCGCTTCTCGTGGGTCTTGAGCCGCCGATAGAGGAAGCCCGAAGAAGACGATTGCAGCGGCTGCTCTGCATGCACCGGACTCCCGCTGGCTCCCAGCAGCTGCCCCCCGGCGGCGGCCGCGGCTACCGGCAGAGGTTGCCGCAGTGGCGGGGGTCCACAGCTGCACAGCAGCCCCCACCACCAGCACAGCCACTGCGCCCTTCGCCCCAGCCCGGGCATCGCCGTCCGGCCCGGCTGCCCGGGCAAGCCACTCGAGGCGTCGAGCGGCGGAGCGAGGCCGGAGCGCGGCGGCTGTGGCCCTTGGCGTGGGCAGCCCCCGCCACCTCTTGGCGGGCTCTCTTCCCGTTCCTGGCACTCAGTCCTTATCTCTCATGGTCATCCGCGGCGCCCCCAGAAGTCCAGGCGGAGGAGAGATGAAGGGGCGATGGCCAGGATCTCCACCCTCCCACGGGTCTCTGGAGGCGCACGGGTTGAGCCAGGTGTGTCCTAGGCAGGACTGCGCTCCAGCCGGCACCCCTGGACGGGTCACGGCGCGGTCACTCGCAGTCCGCACACGTGCGTTGCCCTGTGCCCTTGCAGGAGGCTGACCGAGGGGGACCGGAGGCAACAGCTCAGGAGCTGGGGGCGATACCAGGCACCATCCCTGCGCACGTCCCTCCTGGCTTGTAGGACGATAGTGAAGTTTACCCCGCCGCGGGTCCCGGGCTGTGGCGACCCCGCGTCTTGAAAAGCCAGTCTTCTCCGTGCAGCTTTAACTTCCCTCTGGCCCGAAACTCAGCGCCCCTCCGCCCTCGGGCACCGTCGCTCCCCCTTGGAATCTCCACACGCCTCCACTGGCGGCCAAGATCTCGCTTTCCTCTCCGCGGTCTCTCGGATACCCGGAGGAACTCACTCTCGGAGGCGATGGGAGAGAAGAGGACCGGGCGCAGACCAGAGGCTGCGGCGTCGGCTGGGGAATTCGCAGTCTCCCGCCTCTAAGCGCTGCGCTCCCGGCAGCCGCCAACGTGGGCTTTCTGCTGCGCGTCTCGCTCAGGTACAGCACTCAAGCTCAGGAACGCCCCGCCCTTCTCGGTAACGGACAGGCTACCATCCAATGGAGAGACGATTCTTGCGTACATTTACATAGGCCCACCCCCTTCTTTCACCCTCCCTTCTCTCGAGGCCTCGCCTCCGCTGCGCGTAGGTTTCTAGCAAGTAAAATTCTTGGAGGCACCAGGAGTTGCTTGGGCGGGTAAGAAAGGTAAAGAGGTCATTGCTAGGAAGAAAGATCTGATAACGACCCCGATCTAAACCTTTCTCTGCTACTACCTCGTCAAAGGTCAAGTTGTGTTAAATGTAAGTAAACACGGTTATTTAATCCATGCAGCTACCGAGGGTGAAAATAATTAAGTTTTCTCCTTCCCTCCTTGGATTCTCTTATTGATGGAATGTAGGCGTTTAGCGGACACGTGGCAGCTGCTGTAAGACACACCCTGCGAGGAAGCTGCTCACACTCTCGCTGCAGAGAGGGCCGAGGACAAGCCAGATTAGCGCTCTGAAGGTTTCCAATCAGATACTTCAATGTGTCTCTTCATTTGGGCTCCGTTTGGCTTCTTAAACCAAAACTGAAATGAAATAGGCCCCAATCTACTAGTGTTACTAAGAAAGCCTTCCTTACGTCCTTGCTAGTCTCTCAATGCAGCTTGTCGGTCAGCATTACATTTTAATATACCGAGATAAAATATAAGTTACACAGTGCCGGGTAAAACAAAGAGGGTGGTAAAAATAGGCTCAATGAGAGCACAGGCCTGGAAAGTATAGAAAATGGCTAGGATAATAAACAGGGCCCCGAGACCAGGTTGCTTCAATCCTTGAACAAATTGGGACCACTACCAATACCACCTTCTACCAATAAAGACGAAAATTCATTTCCTTCTACACTACTCAAATGCCCGCTCATCTGTGGATGTTATAATCAAATCCACTTTAAACATTAGATTCTTTCACCTGGAGAGAATGTAAGTCTTAGGAAAATTCACCGACTTTTAGTTTTAGTTTACATGGTCTGAAACATTGGAGATCATCAATACTTGGTTTAGGATGCCAGTACCCTGAGAAATGAAAATCCGCACCATTTCTTCTATCTAGGACATCATACAAGTATAAAAGTACGGCGGTGTTTCCCAGGAGGCTAGGAGCTCCACTTAGAAGATCTGAAGTCCAGCCAGTACTCGAAGGATTTCAGCTGAGCCCTCCTCCTTTGTAAGAGGTCTGGCAAGGCAGGTGGACAATAAAAGAAGCTCAGGTTATAAGAACAGAGAAGACAGCCCTGAGATCTGTGAAAATAGAGAAACAAATGAACCTTGAGGGCACTCCATAGGGCCGTGCCATTTAAAACACAGAAGTGGGGTTGTGTTTTACGCATGGTTCTATGAAGATAAGCCTAGCCTAGAACACATATGTGGGGGTAGGCTACATATGTCCCTTTTAAGGGACCCACATAGTATGAGTCTAAAATAACAGTAATCAACCATGCTCCTCAGCAGCATCCCTAACTCAGGCCTGTCATGGGCTCCCCACCCTTACCAAAAGAGACTCTGTTCTCATAGAATAGTGCTAAAATAAGGAGGTGTCCTGGGGGCGCCTTCAAGTGGTGAGTATGAGAATCTGAGGAAGGCTGAAAAATAGGTGTGGCATGGGAGGTCAAAAGGACAGTGACGTCCAACTGAGGGTCACAAAGAATGTGTCCTTAATGTCATGTCCGTTGTGCAGAGGCAGGCAAGCACTTGGGTTCATTTGGGTTCAGAGTGATGAGTGAAGGGTTAGTACCCTAAGATTTCAATGATTGCAAAATGGGAGCACAGCTTCTCTGTGTCAACTAGAACTCAGGGGTGCAGAGGGAACCTTAATTTTGACCCTCCCACTCCCTGCTTCCCTGACCACATCCCATCCGGGACTCCATATGGCCCAGAGGTCTTAAATCAGGGAACCGGACAAAGCACTCGTGCGATTCAAGTGCAAGCAGAATGAAGTTGAAGGGACCTCAGCAGGTCCGGCTTCTGAATTCACTGAAACTTGCGAACACTTGGAGAAAAGCAGAGGTCACTTCGCCCCCTGCAGGACACCAAAATATCACTGCCCGCTTCCTCCATAAACCAGGGCAAGATTCATGAAGTTCTCCCTGAGCATCCCTCAAGCATATGGGAGGAAAGAGGAGGAATTCGTCAAGAAGCCAAATGTGAGCGCCAACCCATAGCAAACATCTGGCCGCTTGGCTGACATTTCATGCAGATGGCCTCAGTCTCTGGAAATAGGTTGTCTGTCCCACCCTTGCCCCACTTCGTGAAGACGTGAAGATGGCCTCACCATAAAGCACAAATTTGTTCCACACGTTCAGTGATACTAGGGACAGGGTGGGAATCCTGCTGGGACACGGATGGCTCACAGAAAATTCTTTAAAATGAAGGATTTTCAAAACTATTCCTTGGGATTTGTGGAGAGTTGTATGTTTACAACACACTCGGCTTAAGAATTTCTGATTTGAAAAGGTACTGCTTATTAATTTACCATACCAAATATTCTTCTTTTGAAACAATACTGCTTATTTATTTCATACATTAAATACTCTGTACCCCCCCTTTGGATTACCTCATAAACAATACCCTACAAGTAGCTGGGTGGTAGGGGTTCACCCCTTTAATCCCAACACGCAGGAGACACAGAGGCAGGTGGTTCAAGGCCAGCCTGGTCTACAGGGCAAGTCCCAGGACAGCCAGGGCTACACAGAGAAACCCTGTCTCGACCAAAAAACAAAAAAACACCACGAGTACTGTCTCGATTTTGTATTACATCACCTTCCCTAAAGCCGTGAGCTCTTGCCTTTAGAACTCAACATGAAAGTCCCATATGTGGCTGTGGTGTTTAAAAGCCTGCGTTCTGCCCTCCTCAAGTCACTGGGATGCTCCATTGGAAGTACTAAACTTCCATCATTATAATTAGCACAAGGTTGGAGGAGTTTAACATTAATTCCAAAATATAATAAACTCACTCACATTTTAAAAATACCGGTTTGGGACTGAGTGAAAAGGAACTATGTTAAGTAAATGTTTGCTGAGTACGAGAAACGAACATTTGAGTGTTAAATAAATATTGCTTCTGAAAGCTACACCTGTAAGGCAAACTTCAAAATACATGTCTCATCCAAAAGTCTGTGGTCACATGTACATTCCCTCACACTCTCCCCTCACTGTCTATTCAAAAATGCTGGGCATTCACACTTCAAAATGTCATTCAGACCATCATATTTTCCTACTCAGAGGACATCTGGTGGCAAAGCGAAAAACTAATATATAAATCTGTTTCCAGAGACTTTCTTTCCACACTGTAACCCAAATAGCAAATCTGTTATTTGTTGAGTTTCACTTTTCACATGTTCTCAAGATCAAAGAGCACACACTATCTCTATAATATAGAACAATGAAGTATTAGCAGAATCCAGTGACTCATTCAGTCATGTCTCTTCATTCACTTTTTCATTGACCAACTGGCGTGTGTAAATGAAGTCACTTTTTTTTTTTTAAAGCTGAGCCAAACAATGCCACCTTTCCTTGCTTTAGTTTTACTGTTCCTGGGGAACCTTGTTCTGAGAAAGCACTGGACGTGTGTTTAGTTGGGTAGAGCAGAGAGTTCCCTGATCCATCAACCTCTAGGTTTCTTGGCATTCTGTGACCCGGTATTTCCGGGTGTGTCTCTGTGTCTACTAGCAGACTACATGAAAATATGACATTCTGTGCTATCAATCCTCTTAGCCATACTGGTGACATGTCAGGGCCCGAGAAAACACCACAGTAAGTAAACTTGGGTTACATGAAAGTCATATAGGGCATGGCACATAGCTATAATCCCAGCCCTGGGGACACTAAGGCAGGGTGGACTTGAGTTCCAAACCAGGCTGGGCCACACAGTGAGGCCTTGTTTCAAAACAAACAAAAAGCAAAAGCAAAATCGAAAAATAAAAAGCTACCAACAACAAAAAACTAAAAGTCAATGTCACTGACTTTCAGCTCTGAAGGAAGGGCAAGACTACATGCCAGCCTCAGTCACTCAGTCATTTAACAAATGTTTGGGTGTCTGCTATGTGGTGGGCAGTGTGCTAAATTAGAGAGGCCAAACTTTAGTCAGAGACCTGTGCCCACCTACAGCCTCAACTAGGAAATGGACCAAATAAGAAACTACATTGGGATCAGCCATCTACCACAAATTTGCTGGGAATTTTCCCCCAGGAGTTACACCTATGAAAACAGTGTTTCTCAGTGTGCTACAAGGGGGACTTTAAAGATACAATTATAGTTGTTAAACAGGTGACCTAAAGGTAAGATTGGTCCTGGATTTTCCAAGGGGGCCAATGTAACTGCAAAGTTCTTTAAAAGGCACATCCCAAAAGAGAGACTTACTAGTCTCACTGGCTTTGAAGGTGAAGTGGCAACAAGTTAGGGAAAACAAGGGCACAGCTAACAGGTATTAAGTAAACAGCAACGCCAGCCTTAAGTCCTAATCCTGTCAACAACCCAGAGGAACTTACACTCTAAATCTAGGTCAGAGCCTACAGCTAAGAGCCTGGGGCAGTGACTTCTTAGGACCTTTGCACAGAGAAAGGATCTACATGAACCACGCTGCACACCCTCAGAACTGTGACGAGGAAGTGTGGTTGTTGTAAGCCCCTAAAGGTGTGCTCTTTCAACAATAAGACAAAAAACAAACACACATGTCTATTTGGATGATAAGTCATATGGAGGACATGTAGACAGGGAAAGGACTGGAAGTACACAGATACTCAGGAAAGGCTTAGAAATAATACAGCTTTATGTGATCTCTGGTAGAATAAATGAAAGCAGCCTGAGAAGAGGCTTTTAGATTATTGTTGTAATCTTTTTGTATACTGTGAAGATGTGCCATTCTGATTGGTTTAATAAAATCTGAATGGCCAATGGCTAGGCAGGATTTTCAGGCACATAGAATGCTGGGAAGAAGAAAGGTGGCTTCGCTAGCCTCACAGAGAAGAAGGAGCATGGGCAGTACAGAATAAAGACAATAAAGTCATGAAAAAAAAGCAGATTGATAAATATGGGTTAACTTAAGTTATAAGAGCTAGTTAGAAACAAACCTAAGCTATCAGCCAAGCCTTTGTAAGTAATAGGTAGTCTCCATGTGGTTATTTGGGAGCTGGCAGGCAGGACAGAAAAATTCAACTACAGGTTATGGAAGCAGTATGTGCAAGAGTTCTGTGGTGGGGAAGGCCTGGTAAATTTTTAAAAAGACAGAGGAAGAAATCCCAGAAGGCTACAGCAGGAGACATTAGAAGGAACAGCACCAGGACATTCTGTCAGAAAGTCAATATACCAAGATGGTATAGGACCATGGACACCCTGGAAAGGACATCTGTTTTCAAACACTAAGGAAAAAAAAGAAAAAGAAGAAAAAAAATAATCAATTTTTAAAAAAAAAAAAAAAAAACGAGATGGCTCAACATAGACACATCTTGCCAACATACAGATAAGAAGGAACACATCCTATCATTGCATTTATGTAAAAGTCAAAGGCAGGCTGGCTGAGTCCAGAAATCAGTTGAGTAGCTCACTTTCAAAAGAATCCTAAGAGGAATAGTGGCATGGAACCCAGCAGGAACTTCTCAGCCATTGGTCCATTTTCTCACGTCGGCGGAAACCATATGGGTGAAGTGTGAGCTGCAAAGGTCATCAGGTGGCTTTGAGCACAGGAGAGATTAGAACTGACTGATATGTCAACAGAATCTCTTAGGTCACTGGGCTAAGAAGAGCATATATAATGTTCTCGGGGGAGAACCAGGAAGACCAGCCATGAATCCCTTGCTCATAATCAGGACAGAGAGGACAGCAGCTCACAGCATCCGTCGAAGGGAAGCAGAAGTTGCAGGGCAAGGGAGATGGGTCTGAGACAGAGCCCAGTGCCAAAGAGATGTGCTAACTGCACACACATACAAGTCCTGCCAGCCTCTACTCCTTGTCCAAAGCCTGGGGTGGTAGATAAATTTGCTGAGGGCCGAAGTCAAGGACCCTAAAGATTACTCTCATGCTAAGGAGCTGTGGAGAGAGTATAACCATGCTTTTTACCTGCCCCTCGACTATAAAATATGCCCCAAATAAACAGAAGCTTGCTGTGCAAGTACAGCTTCGAGACACCCCTAGTAGCCTTCCAGTGAGCCCTCTCTACTCCCGTCCCTCTACCTCTGAGCCTCTCCCTAGACACAAGAAGGCCAATAAGAAGTAACTTTACAAAAACTCCTGCAAGCCACACACGGTGGTGTCCCAATGTAGTTCTAGTACATGGGAGCCAGTGATGGGAAAGGTCAGCCTGGACCACCTAATAAGGCCTCATCTCCAAGTTAAATAACAAATGAAAAACCTCCAGCGGTATCTTGGCTAGGACAGTATAGCCAGAAAAAAGAAAGAGCGAGAGATCTTAACAGGAAGGTGGCTAGAATTAAAGGATATAGTTCATAATATTGCATTCATGGTGATTTGTGGCGATGATAAATGCTACAGTAGTGTAAGATGGTACCTTACAATCACAGGAGACACCAGGCACCAGGCACCCACTGCGTGTGAAAACTTTCTGGAAGGTCAAAACTAGAATAGGAGCAGGAGAGTGGATTCCGTCATTAAGAGCACTCGCTGCTCTTCCAGAGGACCTGCTCTTCCAGGGTTCAGTTCCCAGCCCCACATCACATGACTGCTTCAGCTCCAGGGCTCTGATGCCTCAGGCTTCCAAGGGCACCTTCACAGAACCACACGCAGAGATACATATCTAAAACTGATTTCAGAATAAAAGTATTTTTAAAAATGCTGAGTTTGTTTTTGCTTTGTGTGGTTTAAGGGATCTGTTTATTCGTTTTGTTGATCGTTTCTTTTGAGACAAGACCACACTCCACAGTTCATGCTGGCTTGGCACTGACTGTGTAGTCAGGCTGGTCTCAAACTCGCAGCTCTCCTTCTGCCTCAGACTTCTGGGTGCTGGGATTAACTATGAAACCCAGATAAAAACTGTCTTAAAACCTAAGTGTTCCTGTGGCTTTAGTGTAAGGACGTGGCAGGCGCTGTCCTTAGCTGCAGGAAACAATATGAACCTTTATTCTGATTTGATTAGTCACAGGGCAACTGTGTCACTAAGATTTTATGTCATTTACTCCACATTTTCTAAGGTTATTTCCACTGTCACCTGCACATGAAGCAAGAGACCCACACTTCCATCTGACAGGTAGTTCTCAACCTTCCTAATGCTGTGACCCTTTAATACAGTTCCACATGTTGTGATGACTGGCAGCCATAAATTATTTTCGTTGCTACTTCATAACTGAAATTTTGCTACTGTTATGAATCATAATGTAAATATCTGGTATGTGGGATATTTGATATGCAACCTCAAGGGAGTTGCAACCCACAAGTTGAGAACCACTAGCTTCTAACCCCTTTACCTTCCTATTTTTGTTTGTTTATTTCATTTTCTTGCAAGTAATAATATAAATGTAACAAAAGTATAATTTTTGTGTTCATCATCAAACAGAGTTTCTAAAACTCAGGAGGGAAATGGCAGTTTCTGGTTCACCAGTATCCTGCTCCCTTTGGTTTTTCTTCCTCTATCCTAATGCCTGGGAATCTTCTGTTATTACTATGGATGATCCTCCTCCTTTAAGGACAGGTCTGCTTGCAGTAAGTTGTGGGATTTCCTTTTGAAATTACAGTTGATTCTCCTATCTGTAGGCTTTGCCATCTCCAGATTCAGCCCACCACAGGCCAAAAATACTCAAAGCAATATCTCGTGTACACTAGACATAGATGTTTCTTGCCATTATTCCCAACTAAACAATACATGTAACAACTATTCACATGGCATTTACATTGCACCACAGATTAATCATCAGGTAATTTAAAGCATGCATGAGCGTGTGCATAGGTGATACACCAAGAGCATTCCATGTCCCCTCTGTGATGGACCAGATCCCCCTCACCATGAACCAAAAGAAAGTCTTCCTCCTTTCAATTGCTTCCTGTCAGGAACTAAGGTAAAATATGAACCCCTGTAGTGATCTTTCATTTGTATTTTAATAAATAAAGTTTGCCTGAAGATCAGAGAGTAAAACAACACCACGGGTCAGCCTTACAGACCAGGCAGTGGTAACACACACCTTTAATCCCAGTAGCCACACTAGTTTGCCATAGAAACTGGGCAGTGCATGCCTTTAACCCTAGTGGTGCACACCTTTAATCCGAACCATAGAGAGGAATATAAAATGGGAGAAGACAGCTCTCAGACACAGCCTCATTCTGAGATTCCTGGAGACAGGATCGCCATTTCGGTCTGAGGTAGAGGTAAGAACCAGTGATTGCTTTTTTGCTTTTCTGACCTTCAGGTTGAACCAATATCTGCCTCTGGGCTTTTATTGTAATTGTGTTATACACTCCTGAGGCTTTAGGTCTGTGAGAGATCCCTGAGCCACTCCCATTCAGAGACAACTACACTCTTACTGTTCTGATATCCACTCTGTTGCTGTTAAAGTACCCTAACACAAACCAACTTAGGGAAGAAAGGAGTAATTTGTTTTATAATTCTATATTACACCCCATCATTTCAGAGAGGTCAAGAAACTCAAGCAAAAGAAACTCAAATCTTTTCCACTCAAAAGCAGAGAGAAACAAATGTGTCCATGTTGTCTGCTTGCCCCTTTTTGCTCAGCTGGCTTTCTTCACTCTTGCAAAGCCCAGGGCCTAGGGAATGGTGCCGCCCACAGTGGGCTGTGCCCTCCGACATAATTAACAATCAAGACAGCTCCTCACCGACAGCCCACAGACCAATCTAGTCCAGGCAACCCCTCCACTGAGACTCCCCACTTATTCTAGGTTGAGTCAGTTGATATTTAAAAATATGCACATTTGTGGACAGTTTCGCTGGAGGTGAATCCACAGTAGACAGCATCCGAAGCATGCTGTGCCACTTCCATCATGGCTTCAGATGAATATCTGTTGCCCAAATTGTCTGTCCCTGTCTTCATTCAAGACTTTCCCTCTGTTTTTAGTTGTCTGCAGTTTAACTATATGTCTTTGAGTGAATTTCACTTGGTTCATTTTAAGACCTTTCTCAGCTTCCTAAATATGTAGATATGTGGAGGAAAGTTTGATATGGTGGCATATACCAATAGTCCTAGCTGAAGCAGAAGGATCACAAATAAAGCTCCCTTAGCTATATTGCCAGAGTTGGGGGGGGGGGGGGGGTACAGGCATAGGAGAGCCTGGAGTTTGTAACTCGGTTAGTAGAACACTATCTAAAAATACACAAAGCCCTGCATTTGGTCCCTAGAACCAAATAACCAAATAAACTCCATGATGGTGTAGGCCTGTGATCCCAGTACTAGGAGACAGGCAAGAATATCAGTTCAAAGTCATTCGTAGCTACTTAGAGAGTTCAAGGCCAGTCTGAGATACTTGAAACCCTGTCAGAATGAAGGAAGGAGGAAGAGAGGAAGGGGTGAGAGAGGGGAGGAAAGAAAAAGGAAAAAGAAGTAAAATTAGCCTTTTCTTCCTTTTGGGACTAGACAATGAAATGGTTCATCTTTTGTGATTCCTCCATGGGCCCCCAGGGTTCTGCTGCTTCCCATCCCCAATTTTCTCCACATTATCAGAATGAATGGACTCTACTGGTATCTCTAAAGACCTGGCCCTCCAGATCCATCTGCTATCATCTATGCTGTTCAGCCTAATCGGTAAGTTTTAAATGTTTTTCTGCAACATATCAGTATAAAAGGCTTCTGTTTTTGATGCGAAGATTTGTAGCTCTCCATTTGCGTTCGGATGTGTAGTTGACAGTGCAAGTGCTTTGTCTGTGACAGCTTTCATTTGGGTGACGTGGGATATTTTCTACATCTGCTTGATTTCGGCAATGTTGCCAATCTGTCTTCAAAAAAAGAAAACCCCCAACCTTTCCAAAACTGAAAGATACAGAAGTTTCCCACGTGCCCCCCATACTTCCCCCTTGGGGCCTACCCCCACCAGAGTGATACAGTTGTTACAACTGATAAACCTCTTTGACACATTGTTACTACAGAAAATCCACAGTTACCTCACTTAGTGGTGTACCTCCAGATGTGATGTGACACCCACCCACCGCCATGGAGCAGGTCTCCTCCCCTGAGACGCCTGTGCTTCCTCTCATCCCCTCACCTGCATTCCCAGAAATGGGGGGAGGGTTGTTTTGTTTTGTTTTGTTTATTTTTACTGTTATTATAGTTTTGCCTACTTCAGAAGCATACAGAGTTGGAATGACAAACCCTCCAGGTTTTCAGGTTGGGTTCCTTCACTCTGGGTGATGTACATCAGTATGCTCCATGCCTCATTTTCATTGTTGTTTTGTATTTGTTTTTGTTCTTAGCCCTGAGTGATAAATTTTACACTATTTTGTTTAACCACACTTTGTCTCCCAGCTGTTCTCAATTTGTGGGTTGTGACTCCTTTGGAGGTCAAATGGCCCTTTCACAGGGGCTGCTTAAGACCGTTGGAAAACACAGATATTTACATTACAATTCACAATAGTAGCAAAATTATGGTTATAAAATAGCAATGAAAACAATTTTATGGTTGAAGGTCACCACAACATGAGGAACTGTATTAAAGGATCACAGCATTAGGAAGGCTGAGAACCACTGGTCTAACCATTCACTTCCTGAGGCAGTGAGAGGGTGAAGCTACACCTGGAAAGGTGGAGGAGGCTAGGTAGGAGTGGGGTTTTCATGCCCCCTTGAAGAGGGCTGGCACCAGGTCTTCAGAGAAAAAAAAAAAAGCTTCCTGGAGCCAGCGTCCCAACCCCAGAAGCTCAGTCTCCAGTGACTTACTTTCCTTTTTAATTCTTCAGATGATAAGTGTCTGGGTGTCGACACCCTTTCCTCCAGCTGACAAGTGCGTGCTAATTTTCCCCTTTAACTTGAATAAATCTATTAAACATGCTGGAGCTTCTCCAGTAAGAGTCAGATGGTGTAGTCCATCAAGGAATGCAAGCCACTGTGCTGAAGGGGGTTGTTTTGATCTGGTAGCAATGCGTAACAATGCCACAGGAAGCACTCAGAGTTACAGGTTTCTTGCCAGGGTTTGAATGAGAATGACCTTCCAACGCTCATATATTTGCATACTCAGTTCCTACTTGGTGGACTTTTAGGAAGGATGGGGATATGAGCTCTTTGGAAAAGGCAGGTATCCTGGGGTGGGATTTTCAAAACCTCATGCCAGGGCCAGTCTTGCGCCTGCCCCTCCTGCCCAGCTGCTTCCACACCCTCAGCTATGATGATCATGGGCTAACCCTCAGAAACTAAAAGCAAGCCCCCAATTAAATACTTTATTCTGTAACTCCTCTTGGTCATGATGTCTCTTCACAGCAGCTAAGACACTAGGTTATCAGGGAGTTCCAGAAATAATTAGATTTGCTACAGTCTGTGGGAATGGGGAGGGGGGTATGGTGTTGCATGAGGAGGAGAGGGCTGTGGGGGGCTGCGTTCCCTGGCTCCTGGCTCCCAGCTCCTGGCCGCAGGCCTGCTTTTGGTCCCAGCTAACTTATACCCAAAATAATTACACACAAACTGTATTCATTTAAGCTCTGCCTGGCCCACTAGTTTTAGCCTTTTGTTGGCTAACTCTTACATCTTGATTCAACCCATTTCTAATAGTCTGTAAGTCACCACAAGATAGTGGTCTTACTGGGAAAGATTCAGCATGTCTGACTCTGGCGATTTCATGGCAGCTCTCTCTGAGCCTTCCCTATCCCAGAATTCTGTTCTGTCCTCCCTGCCTATCTAAGATTTTGCCCTATCAAAAGGCCAAGGCAGTTTCTTTATTAACCAATGAAAGCAACCCAAATACAGAAGGACCCTCCTACACCAGTATGGCAGCCTGCCAGTCCCTCAGGCTGAAACCACAAGCTGATCTCCATCTCTATGCACTCCATGGATGGCTGCCATGAATGATGTTCTCGCAGGCCTGGGTGCGAGTCTCCAGGGATGGTCCCAGGCTTGGAATCCACAGGCTTGCTCTCCTTAATTGTCACCCAGCCCATCTGTACAACAGTTAGATCCTCTCAGACCACAGCACCCGCTGGCCCTGTGTGTGTGTATTTCTCCAGACAGGTAGAGGATAGCAGGTCCTTCAGGTTGATGCCCTGCTCCTTGGTCTCTCAAAGCCTGCATAAATTTTAGATCTCCGAGGTGGAACCCCTTCTGTCTAAAATACTTGATGATCTCTCTCCCAAGCCCCACTGAACACCATGCGGCTTGGTAACTATAAAGGTATACCCATTGCTGGCCATGTTCCCGAACAGCTACTTGAGCTTAAACCTGTTTGGATTTTTATATGGCATTATTTGTCCAAGCTTTATTTGGAGGCTTGTAAAATTGACTCTCCTAACTCATGGACTGAGATGGACAGGACAAGTAATAGCCGTCATCGCCTCAGTCACTCCCAACATCCATCCTGATCTTTACAGGGAAGAAACCCAGTCCTCCCCGCTTGGGCAAGTCAGGCTATAGGCTCTGCTGTTTCCCAGCACTTCACACAGTGCCTGGCACACATTAAGGTGCTTGATAAATATTTGTTCAACGATGGAATTTTCTTGGGTAAGTCCTTGGGCGGGGAAAGAAAACATATAGGACGCCTCCTTCATCATCCTCTACTCTCTGTGAGACGATAATGTTAGAACATGGATGAGCAAGTTTCTGACACTTAAAACAAGTTGCAGACTGTGGTGGCAAATATTAAATCATTTGGTAAACACTACAAGCCAATCAGGACTTTAATCCCATTACCCTCTTTCTATGAGGACATTAGAACAGGATGATAGGAGCTAATTTTAACAGTTGCTTCTACTACCTAAATGTGTACAAATCACACTTCTAAAAATGAGACTTTCCTACAGAAATAAAACTAAAATTTGCCAATACACCTCAGAGTAAAATGTTATTTAAGGACTAGTAAAACATTTATTTTCCCAGCCTCTGAATAGGACACTTGTTCTCATAATTTTCCTTCACGTCCCTCACCAGAACTGAATCTCCTGGCAGGGGAAGCAGATTCCTTCCCATGCCCTCTGGATGCACACTCACACCTGCCTCCAATCCCACTCCCCAGCCAGGCAGGAGAAAGAACCTCCTGGCAATGCCAGCAGGACATGGCTGCTGTTGCCAGGCACACTCTGCTAAATGAAGAATGGGCTCTGCCCATGCCCTTAGCTGGGAACTGAGGGGAAAGAAAAAGCTGTTTGTGTTCAGCTAATAAAACGAAGATGTTATCCCTCTCAAGTGTGTGTGGGTACTCACCTGGGGCTAAGCATGTTACTGTAACTACTTTATCCTGTGTCATCTGCTCTTACCTTTGAGCAGAGGGACTCAGTAAACAGCCTTCGCAAGGCCTTTGTACAGCAAACGTATTTCCCTTAGCAAAATCCCAACGCCTCAAAGGGACACTTCCCAGAGAGGCTCCCACGCCAGTCAGGTTACTACAGGTCCCAGGGGGAGGAAGCTGGCAGAGAGGCCAGGGAACCAAGTTTTGGGTCTTAGCCAGGAAAATCACTGCCATCTTCCCTCTCACCCTAGAGCTGAGGCAGACTGGTGGACACACACCGTCTCAGAACATCACCAGGCACACGGGTCACCATCAAACACCATAAAGAAGGCTTGGGTTTGAGCTATCAAAAGCCAATAAACACCTTCCGTGAGTATATGTATGGTCTACTGTAGATGAGAGGCAGGGTGGTCAGTACATCACGACAGCTGCTACAGGGGACATTTGTAGGAGAAGCAATGTCTAGGTGAGCTTAAAGGAATCTGGGAAGGCTTCACTGGATAAGAGAGGGATTTTAAGTTAAGACTTAGAGTGTGGCTGGAGGCTGTTTCTTCTAAGAAGGGCCATGTTAAGTGATTAACGATACATTTACTACTGAAAACCAAGAAGGCTTTCTCTCTGCTTAAGGAAGTAGCTTTCAGTGTAATACGGTAGGCTATAACTGAACAAAATGAATAAATCTGCAACTAATTATTTTAGCACTAAATACATGAGCTAGCCTTTAATCGGACTTTTCTCCACCATAGAGTGCCATATGTAATTGGATGTTTCCTGTCCCGGCAGCCTGGTCCCAAATAGCAGACTCAGAGACTAACTATGAATTATAAATGCTCAGCCATTAGCTCAGGCTTGTTAGTAGCTACCTCTTACATTTAAATTAACCTGTTTCTATTAATTTATTTATTCCCATGTGACTCTGGCTTTACCTGTCCTCTAGCTTGTCTTGCTTCCTGCGCCACTGACTAGCATCTCTCCTGACTCCACCCTCCTTCTTCCCATCCTTTTAAGTTTGGCTTTCCTGTCTGACTTCCTGCCCAGAGACAAGCCTGTCAGCTTTTTACTAACCAATGAGAGCAATGCATATTTACAGTGTAGAGAAGGAGTGTTCCACACCACTAGCCACTGCAAGAAAACCAATGAAAAGAATTTCAAACTGAAGGAACAGAAAGGTGCAGAGGCCCAGGGAGAACCACCATGGAGAAGCTGGCATTCTTCAGAGCTGCTGGAGGTGACTACTGACACATAGTCAGTGCAGGTGGGTGGCATGGTCTGAGCTTGACAGGACAATCGGAGATGATGGGTCTGAGAAGCTGAAGTCTCAGAGACTAAAGAGAAAGCACTGATAAGCCTCACCAGGTAGAGTATAGTCTAACACATAATTTTGAGCTGTTTAATGAGATGTTGTGCCAGTATAAAAGCCAGATGCAATGAGCCAGGTGGCAGAGGGTGAAGATAGGAGAAGGTGGCATGGAAGGGAAAGGCACTGTGGAGGTGAGGGATTCTACAAGGAAGCAAGCTAGGGTGAAGGGCAAAAACAGAAGTGTTAGTGTAGACTTTTAGATGGAGGTCCCTCTGAGATAACCGAAGAAGATCCTCAAGTAAACAGGAGACACATTCCCTAGATTAGAGGTATTTGTGGGATAAATTAATTTCCTGGGTCCTGGTACAGGAGGTCCATGATCAGAAACCCTCGGAAGGCTGAGGCAGAGGATTACAAGTCTTAGATCCCATCTCAAACCAAAACCAGGTCAATGAGGTGGTTCAGTGAATAAAGACACTTGCCACACAAACCTGGCAATCTGAGTTTGATCCCTAGAACCCATGTAAGGATAGAAGGAGAAAAACCAAACTTTACAAAATTATTTACTAACCTCCACACGTGCTATGTGACATGCTGTACAAATATCACACACACACATACACACACACACAAACTTAAGAAGAAAAGAAAAACCAATCTCATTTTATAAACAAAATTCATCTACAGTAAGTGGTGCCATTATCCCTTTCTCAGATATTTTCCTGCCATTCAGTTACCTGTCATTAACCACAGTAGGACAGTATTAAATTGGAAGCTTCATAATTAGATAATTCTTGAGTGTCTTGTGTGTCATTCTTCACAGTGTAATGAACTCTTTTGCCATCTATCCTATCCGGCCCAGCACAAGAACTGGGAGAAGATAATGCTATCATCTGTTCTCTTAAAGAATTTGAAGTCATGTTGCTGGGTGAGCTAGGTACTGTAGAGGAGAGAGAACAGAGGAGCAGTGAAGTTTGAGGTTGAAAAGCCAGACAGATGGCTGCCAATGATCCCCATACTTCCTGTTAGTCACCTCTAATGTAAAGCTGGAAATCCCTTCCCTGACTTGGTTATGAAAAACACAAAGACAAAAATAAAACATGGCTTCCCTCATGCCACCCTTTTGCTCTGAGGAAAACCATCTGCCATGTTAGGGACTGACCTGTGGAGAAGCCTGTCAGCAGAGGAGCAGAGGAAGATCTCAGTCCAGACAGCCTCAGCCCCGCAGCACAAGAACTAAAGTCCAACAACAACCACACCAGGGAGCTAGGAAGGGATCCAACTTCAGCCAAGCCTTCAGGTAACTTTGTAGTGGAACTGGTGGCTTGACAATGAACTCATGGCCCAGGAGTCCAGGACTTCCAACTGAGCTACTCCCAGGTTCTTGACTCTCAGAAACTGTGTTCTCAGCTTCTAATCTTAGGGTTAGTTGTTACCCAGCAATAGAAGCACATTAAAGATTCAAACAATCAAGTAAGTTATGCCACTCTGGTCTCAGTCCCATGTAATCAAAATGTAAAACCCTATATACTTTTCTTAAATCTATGCTTTCAACTGTTTACTTTCAAATCCCCATATTTCATCTCTTAGCAGAGACAGTATAAAGGTTTGATGATTTAAGACTCCATTCAGTATAACCCTCCAATGTCTTCATCAAATATCTAATACTTTGAAATAGGACTCCAAATCCAGTGTTCAATCCCTGGCTTGAATAAAACATAGTTAAAATCTTGTAATAAAAACAAATTCCACAGGAATAGGACTGAGCCAGCGACCTGGGCCAGAGCAGGCCTGAGGCCACGAACTCCACAGGAATAGGACTGAGACCAGCAACTTAGACTGGAGTGGGCCTGGGATGGTGAACTCCATGGAAGCAGAAGCAGATCCAGACCAGGGACATTTGTGGAAGCAGGACTGGGCCAGCAACCTAGGCTGGAGAAGACCTGAGGCAGCAAGCTCCACGGGAGTGGGACTGAGCCTGCGATCTAGGTTGGAGCAGGTCTGAGATGGTGAGCTCTGCTGTAGCAGGGGCAGATCCAGACCAGGGACATTTGTGGAGGTAGGACTGAGCCAGCAACCTGGGACAGAGCATTCCTGACATAGGAGCAGGTACAGGAGAGCAACCACTGAGCAAGTGGGCCAGAGCCAGAGACCTCTGTGGGTCTGGGCATGAGTCTGGAACCTCTGAGGGAGTAGGCCTGAGGCAGGTCCTCTGTGGGGCTGAGCACACCCAAGTCTGGGACCTCCAAGGGAGTAGATCAGAGCCAGAGACTTTGCAGGACCAACCCCAAGCAAAGAACCTCTGCAGGAGCAGGAGCAGATTCAGACCAGGGACATTTACAGAAACAGGTCTGAGCCAGAAACCTAGGCCAGAGCAGGCCTGAGACAGTGAACTCCATGGGAGCAGAGCATACCCTAGGAGCGCTGAGCAACCTTCAGGAACACAGAGTGATCAGTGGGATAACTGGAACCATGGCACTGACTGCACCATGAGGAGCAACCATCTGAGCCTTGGATCCACTGGCACCTGGAAAGTTAATCACCAGAGTCACAGACAGCCCCAACTATAGCAACTAGAGGAAAAGATGAGTAGACAAGGTAAGAACACACGCAACACCACAAAGAGCAACATGGCACCAGTAAAATCTAGTGACCCTACAACAGCAAGACTTGAATAACCAAATGCAGATGAAGCAGAAGAAAATGACCTAAAAAATAACTTTAGGATAATGTTTGAAACTCTTAAAGAAGAAATGAGAAATTCCCTCAAAAAATTTCAGGAAAAAGCAAACAAAAAATTGAAAGACATCAATAAATCCCTTAAAGAAAACCAAGAAAAAGCAATCAAACACATGAAAGAAACTATTCAAGACTTGAAAACGGAAATAGAAACAATTAAAAAAAAACCACAAGCTGAGGGAATTATAGAAACAGAAATCATGAGAAAATGATCAGAAACCACAAATGCAAGCATAAACAGCAGAATACACAAGATGGAAGAGAGAATCTCAAGCACTGAAGATACAATAGAGGAAATAAACTCATCAGTCAAAGAAAGCATTAAATCTAATAAAAACTTAACACAAAATATCCAGAAAATATGGGACACCATGAAAAGACCAAACCTAAGAATAATAGGTATAGAAGAAGGAGAAGAAATTCGACTCAAAAGCACAGAAAATATATTTAACAAAATCATAGAAGAACACTTTCCCTACCTAAAGAAAGTTATGCCTATGAAGATACAAGAATCTTACAGAACACCAAATAGACTGGATCAAAAAAAAAACATAATAATCAAAACATTAAACATATAGAATAAAGAAAGAATATTAAGATCTGCAAAGGAAAAAGGCCAAGTAACATATAAAGGCAGACCTATCAGAATTAAACCTGACTTCTCATTGAAGACAATGAAAGCCAGAAGGTCATAGTCAAGCATTATGCAGACATTAAGAGACCATGGATGCCAGACCAGACTACTATACCCAGCAAAACTTTCAATCACCATAGAAGGACAAAACAAGATATTCCTTAACAAAACCAGATTTAACCAACACCTAGCCACAAACCCAGCCCTACACAAAGTACTAGAAGGAAAACTCCAACCCAAGGAAGTTTGATACATCAACAAAAACACAGACAATTGATGATCTCACAGCAGCAAATCCCAAAGAAAGGAAAAACACACAAATTAACATCACCAACAACGAAAATTAAATTAACAGGAGATAGCAATCACTGGTCATTAATATCTCTTAATATAAACGGACTCAACTCACCTATAAAAAGACACAGGCTAACAGATTGGATACGAAAACAGAATCCATCTTTCTGCTGTATACGAGAAACACACCTCAAGAGAATAGACAAACCTTTATCCAAACTAACCAAAAGGCAGAGAGAGAATATCCAAATTAACAAAATCAGAAATGAAAAGAGGGACATAGTAACACACATGGAAGAAATACAGAAAATCATCAGATTATATTTTAAAAACCTGTACTCCACAAAATTGGAAAACTTAAAGGAAATAAACAACTTCCTGGATAAATATCACTTACCAAAATTAAATCAAGACCAGATAAGCAAATTAAACAGACCTATAACTGCTGAAGAAATAAAAACAGTCATCAAAAGTCTCCCAACCAAAAAAAGCCCAGGACCAGATGGTTTCAGCTCAGAATTCTACAAGATTTTCAAAGAACTAACACCAATACTCCTCAAATTGTTCCACACAATATAAACAGAAGGAACATTGCCAAACACCATTTTTTTTTTGGTTTTTCGAGACAGGGTTTCCCTGTGGCTTTGGAGCCTGCACTGGAACTAGCTCTTGTAGACCAGGCTGGTCTCAAACTCACAAAGATCCACCTGCCGCTGCCTCCCAAGTGCTGGGATTAAAGGCGTGTGCCACCACCGCCCAGCCGCCAAACTCCTTTTATGAGGCTACAATTACCCTGATACCCAAACTATAGAAAGACATTAGTAAGAAAGATAATTACAGATTAATCTCACTAATAAACATTGATGCAAAAATAACAAAAAAAATACTGGTAAATCGAATCCAAGAAAACATCAGAACCATCATCCACCATGATCAAGTCGGCTTCATTCCAGAGATACAGGGATGGTGCAAGATATGAAAATCTATCAACGTAATCCACCATATAAACAAACTGAAGAATAAAAACCACATGATCATCTCATTAGATGCCAAAAAAGCATTTGACAAAATACAACATCCCTTCATGATAAAGATCTTGGAGAGAGCAGGGATACAAGGAACATACCTAAACATGATAAAGGCAATATACAGCAAGTCAGCAGCCAACATCAAACTAAATGCACAGAAACTCACAGTGATTCCACTGAAATCAGCAACAAGACAAGGTTGTCCACTCTTTCCATATCATTCAATATAGTACTTGAGATCCTAGTTAGAACAATAAGACAACAAAAGGAGTTCAAGGGGATACAAATTGGAAAAGAAAAGTCAAATTCTCACTATTTGCTGATGATACAATAGTTTACATAAGCGACCCCAAAAGTTCTACCAAGGAACTTCTACAACTCATAAACACTTTCAGTAATGTAGCAGGATACAAGATGAACTCAAAAAAATCAGTAGCCCTTCTTTACACAGACGATAAATGAGCCAAGAAAGAAATCAGAGTAACATCACCCTTCACAATAGACACTAATAGCATAAAATATCTCAGAGTAACTCAAACCAAACAAGTGGAAAACTTGTATAACAAGAATTTTAAATCTTTGAAGAAAGAAATTGAAAAAGATACCAGAAAGTGGAAAGATCGCCTATGCTCTTGCATAGGTAGAATTAACACAGTAAAAATGACAATCTTACCAAAAGCAATACACAAATTCAATGCAATGCCCATCAAAATCCCAGCAAAATTTTTCACAGAACTCAAAAGAATAGTATTCGACTTCATATGGAAAAACAAAAAACCCAGGATAGTCAAAACAATCCTGTATAATAAAAGAACTTCGGGGCATCACAATCTCTGACTTCAGACTCTATGACAGAGCTAAAGTACTGAAAACAGCCTGGTATTGGCATAAAAACAGACAGGAGGACCAATGGAACCAAATCAAAGACCTGGATATTAATCCACACACCTTCAAACACCTGATTTTAAACAAAGAAGCAAAAAATATCAAATGAAAAAAAGAAAGGATATTTAACAAATGGTGTTGACATAATTGAATATTGACATGTAGAAGACTGAAAATAGATTCATATCTACTGACATGCACAAAACTCAAGCCCAAATGGATCAAAGACCTCAACATAAAGCCAGCCACACTGAACCTCATAGAAAAGAAAGTGGGAAGTATACCTGAATACATTGGCACAAAAGACCACTTCCTAAATATAACCCCAGTAGCATAGACACTGAGAGAAACAATTAATAAATGGGACCTCCTTCTTTACACAGACGATAAACTGAAAAGCTTCTGTAAAGCAAAGGACATGGTCAACAAGACAAAATGACAGCCTACAGAATGGGAAAATATCTTCACCAACTCCACATCAGACAGAGGTCTGATCTCCAAAATATACAAAAGAACTCAAGAAATTGGTCATCAAAAGAACAAATAATTTAATTTAAAAAATGGAGTACAGACCTAAACAGAGAACTTTCAACAGAAGAATCTAAAATGTCTGAAAGACACTTAAGGAAATGCTCAACATCCTTAGTCATCAGAGAAATGCAAATCAAAAAAAACTCTGAGATTCCATCTTACACCTGTAAGAATGGCCAAGATCAAAAACACTAATGACAACTTATGCTAGAGAGGTTGTGGGGAAAAGGGAACACTTCTGCGTTGCTGGTGGGAATGCAAGCTGGTACAGCCCCTTTGTATGTTAGTGTGGCGATTTCTTAGAAAATTAGGAAACAACCTTCCTCAAGACTCAGCAATACCACTTTTGGGTATATATTGTGGCTCAATCGTGCCACAAGGACATGTGCTCAACTATGTTCATAGCAGCATTGTTTGTCATAGCCAGAACCTGGAAACAACCTAAATGCCCCTCAACCAAAGAAT
This sequence comes from Dicrostonyx torquatus, assembly GCA_028555095.1. Taxonomy (NCBI): domain Eukaryota; kingdom Metazoa; phylum Chordata; class Mammalia; order Rodentia; family Cricetidae; genus Dicrostonyx; species Dicrostonyx torquatus. The sequence continues at coordinate 14,644,584 of JAQHUG010000008.1, read as the reverse complement.
GGATAAGGAAAATGTGGTACATTTACACAATGGAGTACTACCCAGCAGAAAAAAATAATGACACCTTGAAATTTGCAGGCAAATGGGTGGATCTAGAAAACATCATATTGAGTAGGTAACCCAGACACAGAAAGACAATTATCATATATACTAACTAATAAGTGGTTTTTAAACATAAAGCAAAGAAAAACAGCCCACAAATCACAATCCCAGAGAACCTAGACAACAATGAGGACCCTAATCTACATGGATCTAATCTACATGGGAAGTAGAAAAACATAAGATCTTGAGTAAATTGGGAGCATGGGGACCATGGGAGAGGGTTGAAGGGGAGCAGAGAAAAGTGTAGAGCTCAATAAAAATCAATCAATCAATAAATTTTTAAAAAACCTTGTAATGGGCTGGAGAGATGGCTCAGAGGTTAAGAGCATTGCCTGCTCTTCCAAAGGTCCTGAATTCAATTCTCAGCAACCACATGGTGGCTCACAACCATTTGTAATGGGGTCTGGTGCCCTCTTCTGGCCTGCAGGCATACACACAGAATGTTGTATACATAATAAATAAATAAATATTTTAAAAAATCTTGTAACAATATTCCACAAAGCAAATCCCCTAGAATATCACTACTTCTCAGCAAGATCTCCTTAATTCTGCCAGAATAAAGCCTGGGATCCCAGCACCAGAAGCAAGAAGCAACTACATCTGTTTAAAAAACAAAAATCACTGTCATGATGAAACTGTGTTTCTCTTGATTCTTGGACACCTGTCTTTTAAATATGATATTCAGAAAAAGAAAAAAAAAAGCCTTTGTGGCACTTAGAAAAAAAATGGTTCCCAAAGGGAGTGGCACTCTTAGGAGGTGTGGCCTTGTGGGAGTGGGTGTGGTCTTGTTGGAGGAAGTGTGTCACTATGGAGGCAAGTTTTGAGGTATCATATATGCTCAAGATACCACCCATTATCTGAGAGCACTTCCTGCTGCTAGCACAAGATGTAGGACTCTCAGCTCCTTCTCCAGCGCCATGTCTGCCTACACACTGTCATGTTGCCCCTTGATGATAATGAACTAAACCAATGACACTGCAAGATGCCCAATGAAATGTTTTCCTTTCTAAGAGTTGCCATAGTCATGGGGTCTCTCCACAGCAGTAGAAATCCTAACTAAGACAGCCTGGGAATACATGAGCAGGATTAACTTACATGTAAACATGTGACACTTGGGCTACCTACTGATGTATGGCATGATGTAATAATCATTTATTTATAGACCTTAAAAATCTCTACTTTTTATACTTTGTTCTTCATCTTTTAAGAGCTCTAGCATTTAAATGGATATTATGTTTGGGATGGCTTAATGGAAGAACTTATTCATCAGTGATGCAATATTTTACTACCTTGGTCCAGGTTTGCAAAAGATTACACATACTGTGTGTGTTGTTTGGAAATGTAGTTTAGGTATGTTCTACACCTGGGAAATCCAGGGGTGGACTTGCCTATAGGAACTTTAAAGCAATGGAATTATTAGAGTCTTTTTCTTTCAAATATATTTCCTTGACTGCTCTAATTCTGCATGTGTTGAATACATATATACTTGTGTTTTGTGTATATATATATGTGTGTGTGTATGTATATTGGATATGTATATTTGTATCTAGGTATATATTTAACATGTGTGTGTGCTTGTATGTTCATATATTATTTTTGTGTGTGTTGGGTAGATGAGTTTGTGTATGCATGGGTTTGTGGGTGTACATTTGCACACTTTATATGCATGTATTTATGTATACATATGTGTATATGTTTTTAGTGTGTAGGTAGGTGTACATGCAACTTACAGCCCTAGTCCATCCTTCCACACCAGTACCTGGAACTGGATGGAAAGGTATGGTTACTTTTCCCTTCTCTCTCCTGAGTCTGTCTTCTACAGGGATAAGGCATGGCAAGAACAACCTGGTAAACCAGGTAAGGTGCTAATGGTAGCCATCTTTAGTCTAGTCTGGTCCTATCTGGTTCTCTTGCCCTCTCTGACACAGTGTTTTCTGTACATAGGGCCTAAGGCCTACACATGTGGCCCAAGGATTGGGTTGGGGTTTGCTTCTCCTCCTGTGTCACTGAGTATCTTTCAGAAAGGGGACACCATGTGCCTTCTGGGCTTGGATAGGGCCCATGACCTCTGTCTCCTGAGTTGAACTTCCTTCTGGCAGCCCCAAAGTTCACTCTCCTTTCTATACTCGTCCAGCTCCTGTGCTCCTTTGTGTTGAGTCAAGGAAACCCCAGGCGTGCTTTCCCACAGTCTCTGAAGGACAGGGAAGCTGCAACAAGAACCCTCAGTGTCCTTCTTCATGCAAAGCCCAATGGACAATTGCCACCAAAAGTTATTGCAGAAAGGCTTTCCCTGAGAAATTTCCAGAATTTCTACATGTTCCTTGAACTCCAGGGAACATGTGATAGGCCTTCCCAGGAATCTGTCCCCTACTTTCTCTCTATCTCATGTAGCATGAGAGCCGACCAACGGGTTGCCAGTTGCGCAGGCACAAAGCAAAGGCATGAGGCCCAATCTTCCCTTTGTGGAATGGTCCTGTCTCCACCAGGGGTCCCGTGGATGTTTGTGCAGAAACATTCTCTCCATGGCAAGGGAGTAAAAAGCTACGCTTCCCCTGATCCTGAGCTGATAAGACTCTCTCTCTCCCCCCTCCCCTTGCCAGAATAAGGAGAGTGTAAGAATCAATACCTTGTGTGGGTATCCCACTGTGGTAGAAATCAGTAGTCAGAAACTAAATCTCCAATGCTGGTGTTCTCTTTCTTTGCCTAAATGCCTACTTCTGATTCCAGTGGAAGGACCAGAGATGCTGGATTCACTGAAGCACTGAGGCCCCACGAGCTCAGGCTGTTCTTGCCACATCACATTGGCAAGCTGTATTGTGATGGAAGGCCTAAATGTCTCCCACAGCACAGCTGAAGTATCATCTAACCAATGAACAACTTCCCTGACATCCTCTGAAACCTAGACAACCCCTAAAACAGCACAGCTGGACATACAGGGGAAGGAAAAGGCCCAGGCAGCAGTCTGGAGTCACCATCGTCCTCACTGGTGTCTCAGGGACACTGCACTCTGAGAGCTGTCCAGCTGCAAACAATGCCAATGCCCTACGTCCTTACTTGGCTCCACGTGCTGCCTTCTTGTCATTTACTATGACTTTGGGTCAGGCTGGAAAGAGTAAAAAGAGCAACCTCTTGGAAGAAATGTTCCTCCTATTACACAGAGACTATGGACACACTTGCTTCTCCTGTCCCGTGTTACAGTAATGGACTGGCTCTCCTATCCCAGAGGCAGAGTAGAGTAAACTCATAGTCTTCCATGTGTGCAATGGCCATGTCTTATGACTGACTACCCATGTCGTTTTTTGGGGGAGAGGGAATTATTTTTTGGTTTTGTTGCTGTTTTGGGTTTAGTTTCATTTGGGTTTTGATGAGCCAAAAGTGTGTGCTGCTGTAGAATAATCCTCTTGTATACTGTAAAGATTTGTCACACAAATTGGTTTAATAAAATGCTGATTGACCAGTAGCCAGACAGGAAGTATAGGCGGGATGACCAAAGTAAGGATGATGGGAAAGAGAAGGGCAGAGTCAGAAGTCACCAGTCAGGCACAGAGGGAGCAGAAGAATGAAGATGCTATGCTGATAAAGGTATCACCACGTGGCAGAGCATAAATAAAGAATATGGGTTAACTTAAAATGTAAGAGCTAATTAGTAATAAACCTGAGCAATTGGCTGAGCATTTACAAATAATATTAATCTTTGTGTGGTAATTTGGGAAGCAGCCACTGGTATTTGGGAACAGGCAGGCAGGAGAAAAATGTCCAATTTCAGTGTTACTGTGTGACATTTTCTCACACATATGCTACCCAATTACTGATTTCTCCATCTCTGGTACATGACATTCATCCTTAGTCAACTGTCTACCTGTTGAGGTCTACCGTTTAATCCCTTGACAAACGTATACTCTGTGTCAGTCTGCTCTAGCTGCTGTAACAAAACGCCACAGACCGAGTGGCTTATAAACTACAGAACTCAGCCCGGTGGTGGTGGCACCTTTAATCCCAGCACTCGGGAGGCAGAGGCAGGCGGATCTCTGTGAGTTGGAGACCAGCCTGGGCTACAAGAGCTAGTTCTGGGATAAGCTCCAAAGCTACAGAGAAACCCTGTCTCGAAAAACAAAAACGAAAAAACTACAGAACTCAACGCTCACAGTTCTGGAGGCTGAGAAATCCCAGATCAAGGAACCCGTGTCTGTGTCTGGTGAGGGACTTCTGGTGCATAGATGTTCTTGCTGTATCCTCATGTCATAGACAGGAAGAGCAAGCTTCTTCAATAAGGGCACAGACACTAATCACGAGGGTGGCATCCTTGAGATCTAATCATTTCACGAGTTGCTTCATCTTTTAATATGTCACTTTAGGGTTAGGATTCCAACATTTGATGGGGAGACATTCAGAGCACAACACCATCTTGCAAGCTCCTGCTCCATCTTTTCCCTTTCCCATAAAGAGTATTTTGCACACACTGTCTCCACTTTAACTTCTTCAAACTGGCTTCTACCTTCCCCTGTGTGCGCCACCATTAGCCTTAGCTCATCAAAGCCAGGAGCTCTGCAAATTTCTCACAGCAACTGACACACAGGACCTGGGCTCTGTTCTTATCGCCCTCTTGCCTCGCGGCTTGAAGGCAGTCCTCTTTTGGTTGTATCCTATCTACCTCTTCTCTGGCTCTTTGTTTCTACTCTTTCTGGATCATCCATTCCTTCACCAGCAGCCACAACAGACTTAAAATCTAAACTGTATCCCTGCTCAAAAACCTTCCAACAGTCTCCAACCTTCCCAGCCCCAAAATCAGACTATGCCCTCCTTGTCATTTGCTGTGTGGCTTTGTTATCCTTACGCTTAAGGTCTCAGTATCCTGCTTTTACTTTGTTCTTTCCTTCTGGAATAATCCCTCCTCCCTCACCAAAACTCTTTACCTCCCTCAAGCTCTGCCTTGATGCTTCTGTCACTTCCCCCCAAAAAACTTCCATTGACTCAAAGTAACTTTCCAGTAACAGATGCTCACAGCGCCCTCTACAGGTTTCCCGGTAGTATTTAGTACAGTTTAACTAACTGATCTCATGTGTTTATCAGCCCTCCATCTAGGGACTCAACCATATTCAGGGAAAAAACACCTGAATCTGTAGTGAACATACACAGACATTTTTCTTATTATTATTCCCTAGGCGATACAATGTAGGTTGTATTAGGTATTAAAAGTCATGAGACATGGTTTCAATATGCAAGATAGTATGTGTAGGTTCTCTGAAAGTACTCTGTTGTTTTACAAAAGGGTTTTGTGTATGGAGGGATTCTGCTATCCAAAGAAGGTCCTGATACCAACTCCCTGTGGGTACCAATGGGACACTGCATTTATCAATTGCATGAGACTAAAATGCTCTGTTTTGTAAACAACTTCATAATTGTCAAGAAGTTAAGGACCGTGTTTATTCACCCCAAAACCCAACCTCCTTCATGATTCCCAGGAGATGCTGAGCATATCTGTCAGATAAAAAAGTTGGTAGAGGCAGTGTATCCCAGTGCGTAGAGTATTTGCCTAATAGACTAAGACCTTGGAGTCCATCCCCAGTACCACGGGGTGGGGAGGGGGGAATAAAATTTGAAAATAAAATTTATTTGCTGAATATAGTGAATTATTATTGTGGAAGGCAGGTTGTGCAAACCTTTTTTTCAAAGAAAATGTTAGAAAAAATTTTGTGCCCTTTAGAGAGAGAACAATTATATCTAAATAATACTAAGAGAATTACTGTGAGGATTGACTAGGAAGAAAAGAAATAGTACACAGACTGTATACTGTAGCATGCTAAACAAATCCAGTTATAAACATCATATGGCACCTGATTTACTTCATTAGTGTATTTCTTTAAAACAAACAGGCCAATTGACTGCTCACTGCAAACACACAGAGTGGACACTTTCACCTAAGTGCACACATCCCACTAAGAACAAATCCTGAAAGAATCTGCTTTGGAAAGTGGGTGTTTATTTATGTTGGCTGGATTCTCTTATTGAGATCCTCTCCTTGGAATGCAAATCCACCTGTGTCTTAACTTTTGTTGATCAACACAAGAGGCAGAGCCATCAAATTCTGAATGAGCACATCTCCCAGACAAAAGGAATCCTTTGTTATGGCTACACTAAAAAGATAGCTAGCTCCAAGCTCACATTGTTTGTAACTCCAGTTCCATGGGATCTGACACCCTAACCAGTGCACATTAAAAAAAAAAGTAAATGCCAGCTCCAAAGTGTAGTGCATTTGCCAAAAGAGCCAGGAAGTCTTGGCTTCTACTTAAAAATACACTGGCCTCTTCTGTAGGACAGATGAACTAGGAAACTGATAAAACTCTAAACGCTAAATGAAAGAGGTTTTCTGCTCAGCCTCTGATAACCTAAGTATCACATGACTGTCTATTGACCTCTAAAAATGGTGCTTGGTGCTCCTGGAAGACACACATTAATGTATCCAACGCTAGACATTTCTTCTAAACGAGTACTCATTCGGATGTGAATTTCCAAAACCAGTTTGCTAATTTGGAAAGAAAATTTTTCAGCATTTTACGTTTAGTGAACCACACCAAAAGTGCTTCCATCAAACTGCAGCATCGGTCAACTGACCGACACCATGGTTTCTTTTCTGCCAAGACGTTTCAGTTTAGAGAGCCCGTGCATGCAGGCTCTCCAGCATCACCATGCATTATCCTGATATCTCACACATGCTTCGTAATTGTCAAAGATGTGATAAACCTGTCAGAGTCTGCAGAGGAGCTGCAAAAGCTATGAGACATTCCAAGTCTATCTAGCCAGGGACAGCATGAGTGTTGCAAATGCTTAGTATTGTAGCAAGTAGAAACCCCACCCTGATGTCAGTCTGTAAATGGATGCTATAGAAATTTCTTCCACCAATAGCTGTTAACCCTTTCTGTTAAACTTTTCTAGTCTTATGAAATTTTATATATATGTCATTCAGAAAGCAATAAATGTTCACAAGCTGAACACTCATAAACAGTACCCAAGCCGAGAAAATCACAGAGAGTCCCTCAAGAGTCCTTCTAGCAACCCCTAACAAGTGCTAGAAACCTATCCCATGAATGACCAGTGTCTTGACTTTTAACAGTCTAAATTATCCTGGTTTTGAACTTCATATAAAAGTAGTCAAGCCAGCAATGGTAGTTCATGCCTGTAAGCTCAGCTCTGCATTCAAGAGGCTGAAATAAGATTGCTATGAGTTCAAGACCAGCCTGGGCTACAGAGTGAATGAGTCTGAATTTAGTCTGGACTAGAGTCAGACCTTGTCTCAAAAAAAAAAAAAGATAGACAGATGATTGACAGACAGATGATAAATAGAGTCAGTCAGTCAGTCAGTCATACACCATGCTATTGTGTCTGGTTACTTTTCACAACTCCATTTTTCATATATCTTATTAATATGTCTACAGTCAAATTCACTGCAATTTTTATTCAATAATCCAACAAATATTTACTGAGCTCATATGTACCAGGAACAAATGAATCCTTTTCACAGAGTGTCCATCTGTTTACATAAACTCAACAAATAAAATTTTAGTTTATTAACATGTCTTTCAACATTAATTGCTTTTCCAAACTAAGCATCAGCAATTCAAAAGATAATCTAAAAATCATTACAAACATAAGGACAGAGAAAGCATTTTTTCTTTAAATAAACACAATTTCCATTTACCCCAAAATCTTTATTGTTTGCTTGACAGTCTCAGTGTTTATGCTCCTGACATTTAGTGATTGAAATAATATTTTTAGGATTTGAGGATCCAAATTGGAGCAGTTATTTCTTTGAACCAATTTGTTCTCAGTAGCAGGGTGGTGCAGAGGAAATACTGGATCTAGATGTGAAGCCCAGTTTTGCCATAAATCCACCATGTGACCTTAGACAAGTTCCTTGACCTTTCTATGTTGCTTTCTTCATCTACAAATAAGATGATGAACCTAGAAGCTTCCTGGGGTCTGTCCCTCAAACACTGAAGGGGCTGGAGAGACAGCACAGTGATTAGGAGAACTGGCAACTCTTTAGTTCCCAGCACCCATAGCTGGTGGTTCACAACCCCCTGTAATTCCAGCTCCAGGGCATCTGATGACCTCTTCTGACCCCCATGGGCACCCAATTGCATGCACACACACACACACACACACACACACACACATATAAAAATAAATCTTTTGAGTTTTTTTTTTCATTGCAGTTTAATTTTTTTTCAGGCAAGAATGTGTTAAAATAAAAGCATAGCCCAAAGCGATACTGTGGGACAATGGTCTGTACCCTGTCACTTGTATTTTAAATAAACATTGATTGGTCAGGCAGGAAGTAGAGGTGGGGCAACAAGAACAGGAGAATTCTGGGAAGAGGAAACCATCAGTCTGCAGTCATTACCCAGATGCAGAGGAAGCAAGATGAGAATGCCTCACTGAGAAAAGGTACGAAGTACGTGGCTAACACAGACAAGAATTATGGGCTAATATAAATTATAAGAGCTAATAAGACGCCTGAGCTAATAGGCCAACCAGTTTGTAATTAATGTAGACCTCTGTATGTTTCTTTGGGACTGAACAACTGTGGAACCGGGCGGGACAACAAGGCCAAGCACGTGTCTCCTCAGTTTGAACTAAGGATGCATAGCTGCTGCCCTGGACTGGAAACCAGTTCCTAGACCAGCCACAGGAGACACTCTTCCAGCAGAGTACCTTCTCCTTTCCCTTTTAATCAGCATCTGAAGGGGGTTCCTGAGCATTTCACACAGCCTTAGAAAGATAGCTCCTGACCACATCCAAAGGCTACAATACAAATACATTTTCCCTTAGGAAACTCTGCATTTGGAGGAGTGACAGTCAGTTTTCTATTCCAGTGACAAAATACCTAAGAAAATCAACAGCTAAAGATGCAAGGTTGACGTTGCCTCAGGGTCTCAGAGACTGACGTCCACAACTGTCTCACCGTGTTGCTCTGAACCTGTGGGAACACAGCATAGCACAACAGGAGCACATGGAGGAGGAGGCTGCTCCTCACATGGCGGCCAGGAAGCAAGAACAAGGACATTGAATCGCAATATCCCTTTCGAGAGTGTACCCCCAATGTCCTAATTTCCTCACACCAAGTTCTGCCTCTTTAAGAAATGCTCGGTAGTGCCATGGCCTGGAAACCAGGCCTTTAGAACAATGGCAGGCCTTTGAGGGTGGTGTTTAAAAGCTAAATTACAGCTCAAAGAAAGGTCCAAAACTGGTGCCATATCCTGAAGTCAGAATGGAAGAACCATGTCTGGTCTCAGTGGCAACACTAAATCAAGGAGAAAAACTAGAGGCTGCAATCCCCAGCTGTGTCCCCAGAGACAAGTCGAGAGGAAGTGTTGTGTAAACTATTTAGTGAATTAATGGGTCTCCCCACTCCCCCTCTTTCTCTCTGATACAGGGTCTCTTGTAGCCCAAGCTGGCCTTTCACTCACTAAGTAGCCAAGGATGGCCTTGGATCCCTAAGCCTCCAGCCTCTGTCTCCCAAGTGCTAGGGTTATAGGCATGCAGCGCCACCTACAAATTTTAACTTTAATCATTAAGCTTAAAATCTACTCTCCCGGGAGTGGAGAGATGGCTCTGTGACTAAGAGCATTCACTGTTCTGTCAGAGGCCTCTGGTTCAATTCCCAGCACCCACACAGCAGCGCAGAACTGACTCTGTTGTCAGGGCATCTGATGCCTCTTCCGACAGCCACAGGTGCTGCACGCATACATTGCACAGACATACATGCAGGCAAAACACCCATACATAAAAAAACTACACTTTGTAAACATAAACCATTTTTTCTGTAACCTCCTCCCATGTGCTCCTGAATGGGAAAAAACTGAAGTATTTCTCAAATTTAAGCAACAGATAATAAAATGAGAGAGGAGCAGCAATACAGCACAGTGATAGAGTGTTTGCCGAGCATGCCGAAGGCCTGGGTTCGACCCCCGCCCCAGCATTTTGATACATAAGTAAATAACAGAAGATGAAGGTAGACGTCCAAAGGAGGTTTATAATGTTGATAAATACAAGAAAAGATTCCCTGCTGAAGCCCAGGCCTGCTTTCCATTCAGTAAGGTCTAAACTCGTGGATTCATTTTAGGAACATCAACTGGGCACAAACAGACAAAGCCGGTGGACAGGGCTACTGCCGTTCTCAAATGCGAAGGTGCAAACATTTAAATCAACCCCGATCCTATTTTGAGTTTATTGGAGTGAGAAATATATCAACACGGATTTTTTTTTTTTAAGTCTGAAAAGGCAGTCACTACTTACGTAAAACAAACATCCAAGAAGGAACGCTCCCCAGTCTGAGCCTGCAGTGGGATCTGAGGAAGGTGTTGACGCAACCCAGAGGTTTCATCTTCCAACTGACAGCCCAACTCGTGTGTATGCAGGGAAGACCCGGAAAGGTGAGCAACAAGACACATTGCGTAATGGCCCACAAGGGAAAACAAGTGCTTTCTGGGGTCGAGGTCTTTCAACTCCCAATTCTTGCTTCAGTGGTTCTGTTGAGTCACAGCTGGGCTCCGTGTTGGCACACACCAAAAACAACATGACTAACTGCGAAAGGTGACAGGGTTTTGGCCAGCTTTTTATGGCCACACAGCCGTACCTTTCTGTCGAGTGGAAATGTAACATTTAGTTTGTAAGAGAAATCTTTCTCCGGCAGGTTCGGATTCGAAGTCGTCTGAGGTTTGCCCAGAGTGTCCTTTCGGCTCTGCTGCCAGTCAGAGGGGGCAAACTCCTGAAGTACAAAGACACCCAGGGTGCAAAGAGCGTGCCTGTCTCGGAGGGGCTCCGGACATCCTAGGCTGGAGAGAAGGAAGCACTCTAGTGGAGCGATGTAAATGAGCCCCACATCTGATTTCCATTAGAAGACATAAACCCTTTTCAGAATCTTTTCCTCGTCTGCCCCCTCCTTCCCCCCAAATGGCACTACGTAGCACTTCACTTTTTCCGATCATACAGTGATATTTGGAAAGTTCCATTTGCTTCCATTAAGAAAAATACAGAGAAGGGAAAAAATACATAATAGGCATCTATCATTTTGTACGTGAGGCTTGCTTGGTTATGGGATTTTCCCTCTCTCCCCCACAAAAACAGAAGACAGAAAATGTCCTGTCTGTTATATGAGTAATTTGGGTATCATACTGGTCAGCCTGCTTTTCCCGAAACGAGTGATCCTATATTCCATGACAGATGCTTCCCTATGTCACAGCTCAACAAGGGCTTAGTTTTGCCTTCATCTTTCTTTCATCCACTGTTGTCTTTTATTCATTTTATCTAATAGCTAAAGTATCGATTAACTCTTTACTATCCTATAAGCACTGGAGAAACAAAAGCAAGTAGCATTAGACATTGTCCCTGTCTTGGTAGAAAAATCTAGGAAGAATAACGACAGGAATCAAAGACTCACAAAGTGAGTTTGATAGTTATTTTAGCTTCTGCAATACGAACAAAGCCCATGTGTCCATCTTCCTCCACCAAGCTTATTTCACTAGCAACATGGCCTCCAATTCTATCTGTGTTGCTATAAATGACAGGATTTCATTTTTTCCTTTTTCTTTCTTTTTTTTTTGTTTGTTTTTAATTTTTGAGGAGTTGGCAAACCAGTTCTTATAACATAGCCCAGGCTGTCTCCAGATTCCGAATGTTGGGATTATAGCATTTACCACCATAGTAAGTTTTATTTTATTCTTTAACACACACACACACACACACACACACACACACACATATATATATTTGCCAACATGCCAACATGTATGTCTGTGCACTGTGTATGTGCCGGTACCTTTAGAGGCCAGATGAGGGTGTCAAATCCCTGGAGTTACAGATAGTTGTGAGCTGCCAGGTAGGTGTTGGGAGTCAAACCTGTGTTCTCTGGAAGAGCAGCCAGGGCTCTTAACTGCTGAGCCATCAGTCTAGCCCCTTTTATTCTTTTAATGGATAAATAATATTCTAATAAATGTACACATTTTTATCTATTATCTGTCAACAAGTGTCTTAATTGGCTGATCTGGCTGTCATAAAGAAATCTTGCACTAGACATGCACAATTGGAAGCCCAGTAACTAGGAAGCTGAGGCAGGAGGATTAAGAGGATGAGATTAAACAAAAGGAAAACCATATTATTTGTTCCAATCTAATCCTAATCCATTATATATGTGAGACAATACAATAATACAGCATACATATAAAAATATTGATTTTTAATTTTCTAACAAAACAACTGGTATTGGTACTCCAAAAGAAACTTTAAAACTTTCTAAAGAACACAGTTGAGACAGGATTGGATGTAATCAAGGTCAGAAACGCCATCTTTAAGTTAAGAAGTATTCAACAAAATACCCAAAGGCAAAGGCAGAGCTAACTGACAGGAAGTAACACTGCTCTTCCCAGAGTCTGCTCTTTTCTGAAGCAAAGACTCCATGCAGGAGAGTGTCTTGCATATTTGAAGATCCAAAGTCTAGGCTGTCCAAGCTAGAAGGTACAGAGAAGACTGGGAAACCAGAAAAGCCAGAGGTCACACGAGGCCTAAATTAGTCATTAAGTTAGTCATTCTTCAGGAGAAATCAAGAAGCCATTAAAGGTGTTGTCAATAGTGGGTGATTATCACAATTTGATTTTACGACTGTTGTATGAACTAATGATTGAGTAAAAAATCAATAAATGAATAGCAAACGCACTCAAAGTTACCACCAAATGAGTTATTGCCCAAGTTACTGATTACTGCACGAAAATCCCTAGCATATGTATTGAGAATAAACTTGACCCATGCCAGATTATTAACAAAGACAATGCTTCTTGTATTTATGGCTACAGAAAACTGACCAAACCCAGGTAACATTCTTCATTAATCATGTTGGTTTGAGCCAATTCTGACCCACCTGTTTTCAAAACTCTAGACTAGACCAAGGACCTTAGTGAGCCAAGGAGCCCAAGGAGTCCTGGGTGTCTGTAGATGGAACCCCTGCAGGAAGATTCAAAGGCAAGAAACAAATCCCAAAGGCCAGAGGCCAGAGAATTCACAATATGCTAACTGGAGACCATCTCTCTGAAGGTTGTGTGTGCTCTACTTTTTCTTGGACAGAAGGACATAAGCCCTTCTAGAGTTACAGGACACGTCATTCTCACATGGAATCCCTTGAGAACCTCTGCTATCAACCCTTTGTAGGTCCCACTGTCCATGTCCCTGTCCATACCTTGAAATTTTGGCTCCTTGTATCTCTCTGTTTTCCTTGTCCCGTTCTTTCTAGCTAAAGCCTCCTGAGTCATACCCACAACATATCCTGCCATTGGAGGATGTAAATAAAATTCTTGGAAGGATAAAGTTCTTTTCAAGAGTTTCACTTTTTCCCCCCAAGGGCCAGTGAGATTGTTCAGCAGGTAAAGGTACTTGCTACCAAGCCTGACAACCTGAGATAGAACCCTGAAACCCACAAAGTAGAAGAGAGAACCAACACAAGTTGTCCTCTGACCACTACACATACACCAGGGCATGTGCCCTCTGCCCTGCCACAATACAATAAATAATAAATGTAAAAACATTTTTTAAGAATGAAAAGGACAATGATAGGCAAGACCCTCCTTCCTAAGTCCAAACACAAAAAGAGTCCTTACAGAAATGCCCAGTTCAGCTGGGAATATTCACAAAAACCATCAAACCAAACATGTGCTCAAGAGACATCAAAGAGAACACTCCTGCACGGTATCAGGAGCCACGGTCATGCTTACAACCACTACTATTTAAATAAGCGCTCAAGGCTGGTGAGATGGCTCAGTGGAAAGCAGGCCTCTGTCTCCAAGCTTGATGACCCAAGTTTTAGCCCCGGGATCCACATGGTAGAAGGAGAGAATCAACTTCTACAAACTGTCCTCTGACCTCCACTTGCCTGCCATGGTGCATGTGTTTATAAACATATATACATGCACAAAGTAAATAAAACATGACTTTTAAAAAAACAAACAAACAAACAAAACTTTTTCAACCCAGCACTCTGCTCTTCCTGATTGACTTAGAAGTTAGTTCACGTCCCACATCACCTGGCCCATAGAAGAACCAGAACAAGACTCAGTCAGGATCTTTACCTTATAATAGATTACTACAGCCAGGGATGTATTGGGACCCTTGTGGGAACTAAGCATTGCTGATCTCCTGTGCCCCCTAAAAAGAAAAACACACACATGATATTTGTCAAAAAATATTTTCAGTTCACATATGTTTACTGAGTCCATATAGGGGCTGAGCACCATATGAGTAAGAATGAAAACATCCCTCGAAGATGCTGCTGCTCTGAGGACTCTCAGGGTACCATAGCAGTGTGGTTGTATTCATACCCAGTCCATGACAAAAGTGTATGAATTACATATGTGTACACACATATGCATTTCTTTATGTTATTCAGTAGGAACAGTGGATGGTCAAGTCTTAGACCATAAAGTCACACTTCTATGGCTGTGAAGAGACATCATAACCAAGGCAACTCTTACAGAAGAAAACATTAAATGGAGGGGTTGCTTATCATTTCAGAGGTTTAGTCCATCATCATCATCATCATCATCATCATCATCATCATCATCATCAGGGCAGGGAGCATGGCTGCACACACGCACATGGTGCATGAGAAGTCACTGGAAGCTCTACATTCTGATCTGCAGGCAGCAGGGAGAGAGACATGGGCTAGGCATAGATTTATGAAACCTCAAAGCCCACTCCCAGTGACACACTTCCTCCAACAAGGTCACACTTTCTGATCCTTCTAGTTTTTTCAAATAGTTCCACTCCCTGGTGACAAAGCATCTAAATATATGAGCCTTTGGGGACCAATCTTATTCAAACCACCACAAAATTCCTTACTGCAAATCACATAGTATTATGAAACACCTATGCACATACTTTCTTTTTTTAAAAAAAATGTTATTTATTTATTCTATTATTTATTTAGCGTGTGTGTGTGTGTGTGTGTGTGTGTGCACCTAGGCACCAGCATGCCACTGACTGCATGTGGAGGTCAGAAGACATATTTCAGGAGTCCAGTTTCACTCTCCACCTCATTTTGAGGCAGGGTCTCTCTTGTTGCTTCTGTAGCTGTGCTTCATACTGGCCTGCAAGCTTTTGACCGATTATCCTGCCTTTGCCTCCAATCTTGTTCAGCAGGTGCTGAGGCTGCAGGTGCCCATCACTGCATCTGACTTTCTACGTAGGTTCTGGTCTCAGACTGTCAGGCTTGCATCTTCTGAGCTATCTCTCAGGCCTTTCCTGTATCCAATCAGCTAGAGATGATTTCCTGATAGAAGTTGAACACTCCATAAATAGTTGTCTTACTGTATTTTGTAGAAAATTGTGACAAGAAAAAGTCTGCATATGTTAGGAAAGATGCAATTTTTTTCTCCAATATTTTTTATCTTTTTAAAAACTTTGAATCTGTGATGTAGAACCTACAGGTGTACTGTGGGGACAGGAAGTGCTGATTGTATCTGAAAAATATACATTACAACTGCATCATTGCAAAACAAATATATATATATATATATATATATATACATATACACACACACACACACACACAAATTCTTTGGTCCTAAAATCCATCATATTCTTCAGATTTTAAAAGAAATGGAAAGGTCTCTGTAGAACACAAAGAAAATAAAGGTCACCTACAATGTACCTACTCTATAATACCCTGTTACTACAAGGCACTGTCTCCCACAAACACATGTCCAGCAGTGCTTGGCCTGAATATGCAGGTACCCAGGCCTCTGAGTGCACCTTTGTTACAACACTTGGGTGATGCCTGATTGTGCGAATACTAGCATCACACCTCCCCATGACCCTATGAGCTCTCAGACAAAAGGCAACTTTGGTGCAGGTTTTCCTCCTTACCCTCAGCAAAGGGCCTAGCACTCAAGCCAGACTTGGTCAATGCTGCGAAATGAATGCTTGGTGAATGCAGTGAATGGAATTCATGGTGAATTCCATGAGATGGTGAGCCAGCTCAGCTAAGATGCAGCTACACTCTCTGAGGTCAGCCTGTCTCAGAACCATCCCATGTGGATGTAATAAGGCAGACCAGTGAAGAACAACAAGGCTGGATCTGGACTCTCCGGGTGATGATGTGCGGTCGTATAGATAGGGGAGCATCTCCTAGCCTTCCACACTTTGGCATCCGCACCACAAAATGAAGGGTGGTAGAACTGTGGTAGAAGCCAAAGGAGACAGACAGCACAGAGCTCGTAGGCCAGAGCCTGGCACATAATCACCCTGTACTGAGTGTGCTTATCATGTCTCTCCTCATCTGCATAGCAGGAATAAGCAAATTTGTACTGTCATTGTGAGAATAGAGAGAGCTGACCATGGCTGGTGCACTTTATTGAGATGTAGCAAGAGAATGTCAAGACAGTATAATGCAACAGAAGACCCAAGCCTGTATCCCAGCTTCAGAATCCACGAGCTGGATGCTATGGTTTGGAACTTGGGATATCTCCAAAAGGGCCGTGCATTTAAGGCTTGGTCCCCATAGTAGAAGAACTGGGGATCTAAGATGTGGGGCCTACCCTCTACAAGATGGAATGTAGGCAGAGACTTTTCATTCATTTCCTGGCTACCCAGACACAAATAATCACACTGAAACTATATTAACTACAACACTGTTTGACCAATAACTTATAAATATTTCTAGCTAACTCTTACATCTTAAATTAACCCATTACTGTTAATCTGTGAATCACCACAAGACTGGGGCCTACCGGTAAGGTTCTGGCTGGTGGCTGGCGTCTTTCTCCTTCAGCAGCTACATGGTGTCTCTTTGACTCTGCCTACTTTCTCTCTGTATCTCTGTTTGGATTTCCCACCTGGCTTTACTTTACTAAGCCATTGGCCGAAACAGCGTCTTTAATAACCAATGGTAATAAAACATATTTTTATTTATAGCATACAGAGGGGAGTCCCACATTAATGGAACCCATACCCTCACAACTGTCAGGGCCAAGAACCTGTGATGGCCCATATATGGCAACTGTTATCAAGGCCAAGAACCTGGACAGGACAAGCCATAAGCCCTAGGGAAGTGCTAACACCATTAGTCTGCTAAATGGGTATACCATTAAAATGATTCCCCATGCTATCTTGCTGTATCTATAGATCAGAGCAACTCTCAGCCCTCATTTGAGAAGCCGCTTCTTCCAACAGATGTCAATTATTACAGAGACCTCCTGTCACCATGCAGAGAATAAAAGACTCCAGAGCTCAGCCTTAAATCTATACCATACCCCTCCCCTCTGAGGTTCAGGATCCTTGAAGAAGAGGGAGCAGGAAGACTGATCCGGAGGTGGCAGATTGATCTAGAGGTGGTGGATGACTTCAAGGAAACAGTACTTTCTAGATACAACAGGGCAGTTGCATATGTGAACAGAGGTCGCGACAGCATACACAAGACCTGTGCAAGCTCAAGGCAAAATCTCAGAGGAGAGGTGAACAGGAAAGAAAGAAAGAAGAAAAGAAAGAAAGAAAGAAAGGAAGAAAGGAAGGAAGGAAAGAAGGAAGGAAGGAAGGAAGGGAGAGAGAGAGAGGTGGGGCCAAGAGGGAGGGGAGGTGAACAAGAAAAGAAGAAAGAAAGAAGGAAGGAAGGAAAGGAAAGAAAAGGAAAGGAAGGAAGGAAGGAAGGAAGGAAGGAAGGAAGGAAGGAAGGAAGGAAGGAAAGAATAAAGGCGGGGCCTAGAGGGAGGAAGTTAGCTGAGTATGCACCATGTCATCAAAGGAGATGGAGACTCCTTCCTATCTCTCATTTTGCCTCGTGGCTGACATAGGTGAAAATATATGGTCTGTTGTATGCCCTCTCTCTATGTACGGAGATACCACAGGCCCAAAGCAACAGGGCTGATTAACCATGGACTGAACCCTGTGAAGCCAAGAGCCAAAGCGGACCTAAATACTTGGTTATTTCAGGTTCGTTTTTTGTTTCCTTCCCTCCAGTCTTCGAAAGCCGGCTCACACAATGGGGCACTTAAACTATTCACTGCATCCAGCCTCACTTGATTTGTTCAAAATAGAGAAGATGACTACACTCCCCCCCCCAAAACATGTCTCTGGGGTGCAGGGTGCAGCAACATCCTGAGTGTGAGTAAGGAGCCTTGTCGAATCCAGGGTGCTTTAAGGAAAATGACTGCACAGCCCTAGCTGCTGTTGACGAAGACCCAAGCCAATCGATCTGCAGTGTAGACTTGACAGCGCCCGTGATTGGTCTTGTCTCCTCTCTTCCCGATGCTTCTGGGTCTCCTTCCCCATCTTTGTCTTCTGCTTCTACTAAGTTGCTCCTGGTTCTGGCATTGTTCCTTCAATGAGGTGGACCTTGGGTTTGGCTAACCTGGGACTCTTCCTATATATACCCTTTACTAGCCCTATACTGCTTGCTAGCCTAAGATCTCTCAAAAATGACCTTATTTTGTGAGAAATCTGATATTACTTGGCGATTATAGACAGTTCTTAATGTTTCTCACCTTTCAAACTGACCACTGCAGAACGCACACATGCGCACATGCATGCACGCACACTCACACAGCCTACCCATGAGATTATCATGCTGGGTGTCTGTGACAGTCACAACAAAACAGAAAAGGGCTGTGGTGGGCTTAGCATTAATGGCCAGGTTGGGATGACAACTGCCCTCACTACAGTGGACAGCTTCAAGCCCCCTAACAGTCACCTCTGACTCGTCTCTTGGCTCAGACACTGGCAATCCAGGGTAGTGACTCACCCTCCCAGAGGAAAGGGTGAGGCTGCTGAATGTAAACAGAAAGCCAGCAGCACCTGAGTCTGGGAACACTGGGAGTGTGCTGTCTCAGGGAGGAGCTCTGGGCTCCCTAAAGGTAGTGTGGAGCCGGAGTTTGAAAGAGATCATTGTGGGCCGCCTCTCAGTACCTCATCAGCTGCAGCGTCAAAGCCCGTGAAAGCTGTCCCGTCGTTCCACAGATAGCCCCTTCCAGGGAGATTTTCTCTCATTTCCATAGCAGACATTTAGAAGCAAGATTTCTCTCCCTAGCCCACATGATCTGCTTCCTCTCCTCCCAGCATGTCTGCCTCCACCCTCTAGACCTGCAACCTGGTAGATAGATGTCCCTCTCACAATTAACTACATCCCAGTTCCAGGAACAACATAAAGGACAGCCACTATGAAAAGCTCCAAGTCCCCATCTAATAGTGCTCTCAGAGGGCCACCTTAGCCCTGGTCCTCTAAGAACCAGAGCAGTAAACCCATCCCCTTCCATACAAACCCCAACAGTGGGTCTGGTAGCCTTATCTCTAACCTGACACAGCAGCAGGGGCACTAGTCCAAGATAAGATAACTAAACAGACGTCCTGGAATGAAGAATTAGAAGTCAGAGATGGGCCAGGCGGTGGTGGCACACGCCTTTAATCCCAGCACTCGGGAGGCAGAGGCAGGTGGATCTTTGTGAGTTTGAGACCAGCCTGGTCTACAAGAGCTAGTTCCAGGACAGGCTCCAAAGCCACAGAGAAACCCTGTCTCGAAAAAAACCAAAAAAAAAAAAAATCAGAGATCAGTTAGTGGGGAAAAGAGGGAAAGGAGAATGAGAAGGAGAGACCAGAGGCAAGGAGGAGAGGGGTAGGTGACAGGGACAGAAGGGAGAGAGAGGAAGAGGAAGGGGGAAGACGTAAGAGGAAAGAAAGGATGGAGAGATGTCAGAATGAAGAAGAAAGAAAAGTGAGAGGAGGGGAGGAGCAGGGAAGGGAAGGAGGAGAGATGAGGCAGCGATCTGGGCTAAGGCTCCCTGATTCATGACGGCCATGACTCCTCTTTGCCCCATAGCTTCTGCTGAATTCCACGAGACCAATCTATAGCTGTGAATGAATTCCCACTCTTCGTTTAAACAAGTTCTGGTTGATTTCTGATGGTGTGCCTACAACAGGCTTTGGCCCATGCCTTTCTGCGTATTTCCCCTCTGTTGGCAATGCCCCTATACTCTGTCCTGACTACACTCTTCTTGGGGGAATGCAATTCCAGAATAGAACCTACGACACAGGTTATTTTAATCAGTATAACCCAACCACAGCTGAAGGTTCATGGTGGACCTATCAGCTATCAAAACCAATGTAATTTAAGGAGAGGTCTGAAGAGACCTTCTGGAACTTTCCTGATCAATGCTCTCCCTTCTTGAGTCTTAAAGAGGAAGCATATTGACAGCTTTGTATTAAAAACACAAAAGCAGTAATACCATAAAAGGGTAACTGGGAAGTTGGAAAAGAAACTTTAGTGCAAAGTGTCACTAAACTGTCACAGCAAAGTGTTAAGTCTACCTTCCTCAGACTGTTCAACTGGAAGAAATGTTTAACTCTGCTCCTGAGATGCTGTTCTAAGACGCATGCTCTCAACCGCTGCAATATCAACCTACGTCAGTGTGTTCTGAGATGATCAAGATAATACAGGAAAAGAGTCTTTGACTGGAAAATGGGAGCTTCAAGATATTAGTCTTCTTTGCCAATGTCTGTGGAACCTCAGGCAAATGACGTGCCTTCAAGCCCAATTGTTCTCTTACAGACGGGTTCACATCAGCACTAGCATTTTGTGAGTTTTTCTGTAGGTCCTGAGTGCCAACATTTATCAAATCCCATGAGTGTAGTTCACAATTTATATACATACATACATACATACACACATACATACACACATGTATATATATGTATATATATAAAAATTATACCGGCTTCTCGTTTAGAAGTGAAACAGTAGCAAAAATAAAAACATTTACTTTCAGTTAAAACTCTTACCATGAGGTAAGTAACTCATTTGCAGCAACGAATGGCAGGGACGGGAAATGAGAGGACACGTGAGGAACCTTCCAGCTTAGCCCTGTTTATAAAAGCCAATTTACAAAAACCATTCCTGAGTTATAATAACCAAGAAATCCATGGCTTGATGCCCACCCCCTCCCCCCGCTGGCCACACCCAGCTGGGGAATATCCTTCCTTTGAACTGTGTGGTATGGCTGGCTCTAACAATGGAAGGAGTGGCTGGCCCAGTGCTCTGTGAAAGAGTCTCAGGGTGTGATACTGAACTCAAGCTCTGAGTTAGCTGGAGGATGATAACCTCTTTAGAGTTAGGATTTGCTATTGGTATTATTTTCAAAGCATTTTTTTTAATTGTTAGGGATTGTTTTATTTATTTCTATTGTGGCTTGGTTTCTGGTAAGAAAATAAAATCTGCCCCAGCCCTGAAACCCAGAGCTGAGACTCCAGGTTTCCTTGATGGAAAGAATAACAAAAACCAAACCAGTATAATTGGCTTGTATCACAAGAGCCAGAGAAGATTGTGGGGAGATGTGTGTGTGTGTGTGCTTGTGTGTGTATCTATGTGTGTACGTATGTATATGTGTGCATCTATGTGTGTACGTATGTATTTGTGTGTGTTTGTGTGCGTATATCTGTGTATATGTGTGTATGTTTTTGTGTGTATGTGTGTGTGTGTGTGTGTGTGTGTGTGTGTCTTGGATCCCACCACACAAACCTCAAGCTAGGATCAGATCAGGCATATAGATTTGCTTTTACCAGAAATTTCCAAATATTCAAGTGTAGAGCAGGTTTTAGTACACAGTCTTCAAGAAGCCTCTCCCCCAGCTTTAATATTATTGAGCAGAAAGTCAAATACGAACTCAAAAGAACAAAGCAGGAAAAGTTCCCAGGTCATTATTTGGTTGTTTGCTTACTTCAGATGCATCATGTGGCAGGATCACTTTATCAGGCCAAGCCTAAGACTGATGTCTAGCCATGCTTGGAAAATAACACTAGAGAAAAAATAACATAAAGATGAAGTATAGTGTACATTTCCTAAATGTATTTAGTTCTTTTTTAAAGATTTTTTTTTGGACAAAATTATTTACAGTTCTTAAATTTGAGCTTTCAGGTTTAGAAGAAGCAGGAAGATTAGTCAGTCTGCTAGTCCTTGTTGCTACCTGGCATATCTATTCAAAAGTAATTTGAAATATAACTAAACGTTCCACTAAGGGTGCAGGATTCATTGCTACATGGTTTTATGCACACACAAGTTCAGAACCAAGTATATGAACAGGTTCTTGTGCTGGCCAGATGTCAGCTTGACACAAGCTAAAGTCATCTGAGAAGAGGGAACCTCAACTGAGAAAATGCCTCCATAAGATTGGGATATCATCAATCCTGCAAGGCTATTTTTTTAGTGATTGGTGGAAGAGGGCCCAGCCTGTTATGGGTGGTGCTACCCCAGGGTTGGTGGTTGGTGTAGGAGGGTTCTTCTGTATTTTGTGTTGCTTTCATTGGTTAATAAAGAAGCTGCCTTGGCCTTTTGATAGGGCAGGACTTAGATAGGTGGGGAAAAGAGAACAGTATGCTGGGAAGAAGACTCGCTTGGAGAGAGCTGCCATGAAGCCACCAGGGTCAGGCATGCTGAATCTTCCCGGTAAGCCCACTACCTCGTGGTGACTTACAGACTATTAAAAATGGGTTGAAATAAGATGTGAGAGTTAGCCAAGAAAAGGCTAGGGATAATGGGCCAGGCAGTATTTAAATTAATATAATTTCCATGTGGTTATTTTGGGTATAAGCTAGCTGTGCGGCCATGGCCTGGAGGCAGTCGCTGGGAGCAAAAGGCTGCGCTCCTCTCAGGTGCTGGGAATACAACCCGCACCTATTACTACAGGTGGTCCTGGGTTCTATAAGAAAAGAGGTTGAGCAAGCCAGTAAGCAGCACTCCTCCATGGTCTCTGCATCTGCTCCTGCCTCCAGGTTCCTACCCTGTTTGAGTTTCTTCCCTGACTTCCTTCAGTGATGAACAGTGATAAGGAAGTGTAAGCTAAATAATCCCTTTTCTCTCCTTGTACTGGCTGTTCTGTGTCAACTTGACACAAGCTAGAGTCATCAGAGAGAAAGAAGCCTCAGTTGAGGAAGTACCTCCGTGATATCCAGCTGTAAGGCATTTTTCTCAATTAGAGATCAATGGGGGAAAGGCCCAGCACATGGTACCATCTCTGGTCTGGTTGTCCTGGCTTTTATAAGAAATCAGGGAATAGCATACTGACTGCACAAACCCACAATCCCAGCTCTTTGGTGGTGGGTGCAGGAAAACTAGGAGTCCAAGGACTTGAGCTAGATCTTCCAGGACCCAAGTTAAAACAATATAACAACACAAAAGCCCAAACAGTGCAGCTATGAGTATCTGTAATTCCAGCACTGGGGAGGCAGAAACAGGGGGACCCCTAAGCTTGCCAGCCAGCCAGTCTAGATGAATTAGTGAGCTCCAGGTTCAGTAGAGATGCTGTCTCAAAACATAAATTGGAAGGGTAGGCAAGATGACCCAGTGGGTAAGGACACTTGTTGTCGCACCTTATGACCTGAGTTCAATCCTCAGGACCCATATCATGGATGGAGAAAAACGACTCCTGCAAGTTGTGTCTGGTCTCCATATGCATGCTAAGGCAGCCATGTGCCCACCCAAATACACATGTGAAAGAAAAGGAAAAACTAATGAAGACAGCACAACTGAGAATGTCACTCCACACTGACCTCTGGCCTCCTCTCTATATATATTCACACACACACAAATAGCCCTCCTCAAAACAAAGTAAGATGTCCTTGATTCTCGATCTGATATTTATAAAGAGATTAGTTTTTTATAACTATTTAATCAATATACAAGAAAACTGACTTTTGGGCTGATGAGATGGCATGTAAGGACAGTTGCCACCAAACCTGGCAACCTGAGTTCAATCCCACATGGTAGAAAAGTTCTGACTTCTTCAAGTTGTCCTATGACCTCCACACACATGCCATAGTGCATGCAAACACACACACACACACACACTTTTTATAAAAAAAATAAACCTAACATACAACATTTAGAGGTATAAATTTCTATGAGTCAAAACACTGACTTACCAAGATTCAGAACCAGACAATCCCAAGAGAGTTGTCTGTTGAGACTACTCAGTAAGATCACTCTAAAATGACAGCAGCAAAGATTTAGGACCATCCATTATCCCCAACATTCTGGAATGTCCTCCCCGACAGTCAACACCTCCCCTACATTCAACCATGAGCAACCACTGCTAAGTTAATGTTTTCCAGAGTGTCATAAGAGAGCACTTGTACAAGATGTAGTCTTTTGAGAATGACTTCATTTACTTATCATCATGCATTTGCAAGTGGCACATGTCACATGAATCAGTAACTTATTCCCCTTGCCTGTAGGGTGGCACCCTGGTCTACGGTTGTACCACATTCTGTTGATGTATCCCCCACTTGAGAAGATATCTGGGTGTTTTCCATTGTGGGAAGATTATTAGTTGGTGTGCTACAAATATCCACACATAAATTTTATGTGAATGAGAGTTTCCTGGTCTCTTGGATAAAAACCTAGGAATGGCTTTGCCAGATTGTAAGGTGTATTGGTTATGCCCCTTATTTCTGCATGGTGGGTTTCAAGAAAGAGGAAATGCTACCAATATAATTCTGCAAGACAGTGAAGTATCACACTTCCTTAAGAATAAAGCACTTTCATGCACAACGGCTTGTGTGTGGGTGCCAGAAGACAATTTGCAGGAATCTGTTCTCTTCTACCATATGGTCTCGAACTCATCAGGAACTCAACTCTGGTGGCATACCTTTCTGCATGAGTTACCTTTATAGACACTTTGTCCATTTTTCTATTAGGTTTTTAAGAACTTACTCCAAGGATCTCTTGGTAATTGATTGAAATTCTGTTGTAAAGAAATTTGTTTGACTTTTACTTTATGAAGTTTTCTGCTATGCAAAGAGTTTGTGGGTTTTCTTTAATGAATCTTGATCTTAGGATTATTACTACAAAGCCCCTTCCTACTGAAAAATTATAAAACAGGATTGGGTGTCAACACTGGTTTGTCTGGAAGTACTTACAATAAAAATAAGCACCTCAATTTACTAAGGCTATAAAGAAAAGAAGTTAAAATTGGCATGTGAAAATCCTAAACATGAATGAACTGAGTTTTACAATTATTTATTTATTGCATGTGTGTAGCTACACATGTGCCACACATTCTTGTGGTCAGAATACAGTTCTCGGAGAATTGGCTCCCCACCACCACGTGGGTTCCGCAGACAGGCCAGCAGATTTGGCAACCAAAGCCCTCACCCTCACTCCCTGCATCATCTCACCAGCCCCATTTAATAAACTTTCCCCAAGTTGTCTTATTCAATCACTTTTGTTTATTGTTCAAACAGGGTCTTGATATGTATCTCACCGGTTGATCTGGAACCCATCATGTAGCGCCAGCCAGTCACCAACTTGTGGCAATCCTTCCACCTCTGTCTCAGATCACAGGTGGGAGCCACCATGCCTGACTAACAGCTATGATTTTTAACATAGGCTTCTTTTGTTTGATTGATTGATGGCTTGGTTTTTGCAGTGCTGAGCATTCAACCAAGGTCCCTCATATGCTAAGGAAGAGTGTTAGCACTCAGGTACACCCACAGCCCAAATTAGATATCTTCAGTCATTTGATTTTTATCATATTCTAGCTTTATAATCTTTTGAGACTTTACTTTTTCTCAGTTTTAATTTAAACAAAATGTAAACAAAAAAAGACTTGTTGGGGTGTTAGGAATATAGTACACTGAGAGGGGCTTACCTGGAAAGTATGAACACCTAAGTTCAGTTCCTAGCCCTGGGTATGGGGGCGGGGGCAGACGCCTCTCAGTAAAATTTGGATGTCATTGCCTTCCTAGATATTTATAATGTAAATTCAAACAGTACTTTGAGGCTTGATTTGGGCCAATGAAACTATCCCATGTTTTGTATATATAAACTCCACAGCAGTGGTTCCCAACCTCCCTAATGCTGCGACCTTTTAAACACAGTTCCTCATGCTGCAGTGGCCCCCAACCAGAAAATTATTTTTGCTGATACTTCATAACTGTAACTTTGTTATTGTTATGAATCATAATGCAAATATCTGTGTTTGGCAACCTCGCAAATATCTATGAGAGGATTGTTCCACCTCCTAAGGGGAAAGAGGTCAGAGATGATGAGAAAAAAAAGAAATATACTAAGAACTGGTGATATATTTTGGACACCAAATTTTGTTCCGATTTTATTTAACCAAGGCTTTATGAATACTAAATTAGTCATATAGTTCTCCTTAGGCAGAAGGAGGCCCATACTTTTATTTGGCATGCTGTTTTCTGGCAATAATATTTGACAATAAAATACTATGGGAAACTTACACAGGTTGAACATGCCTAATCCCCAAATCCAAAGATACTAAGCCACTAGTAAAGTCTATGCAAATACTCTGAAATCTGAAAGACTTTGAAATCTAAACATTTCTGACCCTAAGCATTTCTGATAAAGCACACTCAGTATATATCCACATAACCCACGAGTGACTGGACCATCAAGGCAGCTTCAGGTTTCAGCCCTCCTCAAGCAACCCTTGAATCTGGCATATCAAAGTGTTATCAAGGATCACTATCAAGTGGCAAAGATGCTCCTGGTGTTTTTTTGTGAGATGAAGAGGATAACAAGATCATAGACCACATAAGGCAGTGGCTCTCAATCTGCAGGTCATGACCCCTTTGAGGATGAACAACCAACCCTTCACAGAGGTCACCCAAGACCTTTGGGAAACACAGTTACTTACATTGCAATTCATAACTGTAGCAAATTTACAGTTATGAAGTTGCAACAAAAAAATTAGAGTTGGGGGTCACCACAATATGAGGAACTGTACTGAAGAGTCTCAGTGTTAGGGAGGTTGAGAACCGCTAACAAAGGGCAAAGCCCCACCCAACTCTGTGTTGGAGGTTTGTCGTCCACCAGGAAGCCTCTTCACTGGCTTCCTTCCTAGGCTTCCCTTCCATCCTCTCAGTGCTCCACACCTCACATAATCTCTAAAACCCTGCAAGCAATGCGACTCCTACTTTCTTGCCCACCTCTCTCCTTGGAGCCAAAACTCAACGAGAAGCCACATGGTCCTATCAACAACTCCTCTAGTCAGCGTTATAGGACTTTCAGGTTAACTGGCCACATAGGAAATACTGAGCTGCCATCTTGAATCATTAAAGACAGTCATCTTTTAAGACAATAATGCTGAAAGAAAAAAATCATTAAATTATAATTTATTCAAAGCAATCTTTTGCTAGCTTGGTCCAGACATTTTGCTTTGTGTAGTTGAGGGGGGAAAAAACAACAAAAAACAAGGAGATGTGCTACTTTTTTCCTTGCTGTAATAACAAGAACCTGAAAAGAAGCCACTTAAAGGAGAAAGGTTTAGTGTTGGCTCACAGTTTGAGGGGATATAGTCTATCACAGTGGGGAAGACATGGCAGCACTGTATGAGCCACCTGGTCACATTCCAAAATCAGAAACCAGGAAATGGGGCCAGACAGTAAACCTCAAGGTCCAGCACTAGTGATCTATTTCCTCCAGTGAGGCTCCTCCCCTAAAGATGTCACAATGTTCCAAAGCATCTCCACCAGCTGAGGACCCAAGCATTCAAATACAAGAACCTACTGGACCTACTGGAATAGAGGTAGGGCACATTTCATGCTCTAGTCATGGTGTGTGATGATATGGGTCTCCTCTGGCAAGGGAAGCTTCCAAGTTCATGCGGGAAGACAGTTCTATTCCCAGCTCTACAGCTGGTGACAGCTGGGACCCAGGGAAGAGGATGCCCCCAGTCACAGACATTACTAGCAGATTCACGACTCCAGCATGAATCTGTCTGGGGCATTGCAATTAGCCCTTCTACATCCCTCCTGACCACAGGCATGGGAGAGAGGGGTGGAAAGGAAAGGTCATCTCAGTAGATCCAAACTTGGTCCCTTTTTTTTTATTGTAACTGGGCCAGTTATCAGTCACCAAATGAATTCCTATAGAGCAGTGGTTTTCAACTTTCCTAATGTTGCCACCCTTTGACAAGATTCCTCATGGTGTGACCCCCCCAACCATAAAACTATGTTTGTTGTCACTTCATAACTGTAATTTTGCTGCTGTTATGATTCAGAATGTCAATATCTGTGTTTTCTGATGTTCTTAGGTGACCCCTGAGTAAGGGTCATTCAGCCCCCAAATATAAGGAGGTCATTCAGCCTCTTTATATTTCAGAGAAAGGAGTAGAGCAGATAGAGGCTTCAGATTCCCTAACTTGGCAGAAGGAAGTTAGCTTATTTGGATAGCAAAATCGCAGAGCTGGGGAAAGACTCTGGCACCCATGCTGAACAGCTCACTGCTCTTTATGATCGGTGGGACACTGTGATCCAAGGAAGCTGTCTTTTTTCTGACATCACTCAGCAGGGCAGAGTCAAAAACCTAAGGTTACCTGCAACAATAATTATTTAAACCAAAGGCCACCAAACTACTGATACATTCTTTCTTAAAACTGTTTAAACTGCTTGAAAAACAACAACAACAAAACTTAAAATTGTAACATTTTACTGTCATAAGCCTCTATTTCTGACTTCTTTTCAAGGCAAAATAACTTCCCACAACATATCGCTATGCCCATAGATCAGTGCTTTGCTGAGCCCTCATCAGCAAGCTTCTTTTTGCAGTAGATGGGAATTAACACAGATACCCACGACTGGACAATGCAGAGAGTGAGACTGTGGAGCACAGGGTCCTTATGGATGTCTGCATCACACTCCTCCCCTCCAGGCTCAGAGATACACGTGGAAGAAGAGGTGGAAAGACGGTGAGAGGCAGAGATGATGGATGGCTCCAAGGAAATAGGGTTTTTCAGACACACGTGTTGCACTCAGGAGCTCACAGAGACTGGACAGCATGCCCAAGACCTGCACAGGTTTAAGGCAGACACAGTCTCGACACAGGGTAGGGAATCCCACCCCGTAACCAAGAAGCTGTTTGCAACTGAGAGCTGCTAGGAGAAGAAAAACAGTTTTTTGCTCTGGAGTGACACCAGGTGTGTCATCCCCACTACGGGTAGGCTGCACGCGCGTGAGCAGCAGACAACACAACATAGACTCTATGTTTTTCTTTTCTTGTATGTATGTATACTTTTTTTGGTGCTTTTTTGTTTGCTTCTCTTTTTAAGAGCAAGAAAGATGATAAAGTTGGGGGTGTATATGGGAAGAGTTAGGGAATGAGAAAAATCTGACCAAAATACGTTGTGTGAAAATTTTTAAATAAATAAATAGAAGATTTTGGGCTGAAAAGATGGTTCAGTATTTGAGAGTACTTCCTGTTTGTCTAGATAGCCTGAGTTCAGTTCCAAGCACCCATAACAGGCAGTTCACAACTGTCTATAAATCCAGATCCAGGGAATCCAGTGGCCTCTTCTGACCTCCAAGGACACCAGGACACAAGCGCATACACTCAGAAAAACACACACATACACTAAAAATAAATCTTAAAAAAAATTAGATTTGCCAACATGGAATAACAGCTGCATCCTTTGGGTGGCCCCTGAGCCCCCCAGTTCCCCACAGTTGTCAGACATTCCCAGCACATCATGCCTGCTGGCTTCACCTTTCTCATGGTCCTACATCTCCATGAGCTTTTGGCTTGGATTGAGATAGCCGGTATAAAACACCCGCTCTTGGATTGAGATAGCGGGTATAAAACACCTGCCCTTGGATTGAGATAGCCAGTATAAAATACCCACTCCGATTAGAGTGAGCTTCCTTTGCTGGAAGCATGGCTAATTGGTTTTTTTTACTTGTTTGTTTTTAATTCCAGCAACTCACAGCATCTGCTATTTGATTGGCACTTAAGGCACACTGATTTTTAAATGAGTGTTGAATGGATTATTGTCACAGTCTGTTTTATGTTGCTGTAACAGAACACCACACAGGAATTGTGCAGCTCATTTCCTGGATGGCTGAGAAGTCCAATACCAAGGCACCAGCTTCTGCTGAGGGCCTCCATGCGGAAGCACTGTAAGCATCCCATGGCCAGAGAGGGCAACCACAGGTCAGCCTCAAGTCTTCCTTTTCTCAGGAAGCCACCTATGTCACCACAGGGCTCCACCCTCATGACCTCATCTGACCTTAACCAACCCCCAAAGTTACTACTTCCAAAAGCCATCAATATCCTAATAGGAGAATTTATTTCTAAAGCTTAAGGTTTTGGAGGAAGCACATTCCTAACCCATCCACGAAACATTGATTTTTCATTACAGAAGTCAATGTGAGGAGACTGTCCTTCTTTGGCTCAGCTTTGGTCTCTATTCTGAGTTGCAAGCCTACTTTGTGTCCCTAGCAGTTTCCATGGAGACTGCCTACAAGTCAGCCTGTGGGTGGTTTGAAAAAGAATGGCTCCATAGGCTCATATATTTAAATGCTTAGTCACCAGGGAGTGGTACTATATGAAAGGATTAGAAGGATTAGGAAGTATAGCATTGTTGGAGTAGGTGTGGACTTATTGGAGGAAGTGTGTCACTGAAGGTGGGCTTCATGCCAGGACCCGACTCTCTCTCCCTCCCCGCTCTGCCTAAGAATCAAGATACATGTAGCTCTCAGCTACTGCTTTAGTGCCATGTGTGTCACCATGTTCCCTGCCATGATGATAATGGGCTAAGCCTCTGAAACTGTAAGCAAGACCCCAATTAAATGCTTTCCTTTTAAGAGTTGCCTTGGTTGTGGTGTCTCTTCACAGCAATAGAACAGTGACTAAGACAATGCCCATCTCACTGGCCCCCAAGCATCTTAGCTCAGTAAACTTCCACGTCAGTCACAACTCATTCTGCCAAGCTCATGGTTGTGCCAGAACCTTACAATTCCTCTACGGCACCAAACAGCCAACATCTCTCTCTAATAAGAGTCCCATAGTGTTAACTCCGTCACCACTTGCTTCTGAGACAGGCAAGCATACAGAATTGCTTAGCAATCTGGGGCTCGACTTAGCTTGGGATATACATACACATACCTATATATAACAATGTACCTAGCAATCGAGGAACCCCAACATTGACCAAGCTGCCCATGTACTACACTCTGAACAATGGAGTAAGTTTCTCTTCTGCTATAACCATCAACAGATTTTATGCAAAAGTATTCTCGAATGCATTCAGACGCAGAAATGAGGGGAACGATCTAGCCTAGACTGGTTTTGGATGCATACCCAATTCAGCAAACTGTGTCCTCTGAGTTAACTTTTGAAGGGAAATTCTCTGTATACCATCTTATGCATATCATAATGATTTTTATCAGCTGCACTATGGGAAAGGACATGTACAATAGAGAAAAACGTACATAACCATGCCTGTCAATCAAGAGAAAACAATCCATACCACACCCCTAGCAAACCAAATTCCTCCTCCTAGATCTCTAAAAGGAAGGCCCCATGCAATAACGTAGGACCCTTGGGCACTCTGAACACAAGAGCTCTCTGCTCTCTCTCCAGCAGTGATTCTGACCTGTACTCTCACTTTTCTCATAAATAAAATGATCTTGCTCCTTTGAAATCCGGGTGTGCTTTGCAATGCTTTGAATAAGAAGTCAAGAACCTAGAAATGCCTGATCCAGACAATGACCACCAGCAACATTTCCATTGCGCCAGTGTTTGAGCCAGCAAGGGACAGGCCCTGCGTGTTCTGTCCAGCTCTCGTCTCCTGCCTGACTGTACTTCCTCTAATCAGAATTTTTTATTGTTTCTCAAAACTATACTATGTTTGATGACTTTGCAACTCTTCCCACAAACAGTTTAGAATCGGAAATGTATAGTTTGACAACTTGTAGTAAATACCCCAATGTGGAGAGGTTCCTAATTTTCCTTCGATTGTGTATGATGTATGATGTGACATGTGCCCTGCCATATAACGCTATATGTCAATGTTACTGGAAACTTCAAATATGTCACTTCTAGAGCAGCTGTCGAGAAGAGTGGGACCACCAGAAACTGAGTTTCCCTCCTGATGTTCCAGCCTGGCATCCAAGCCTACTGAGCACACGAGCTGGCTCTAGGAGTTAGGAGACAATCCACACTTCCACAGCGTACTGAACACTGTGACTCCCAAAGTGAAATGCCACCAACGGGAAATCTGAGAGAGGAAAAGCAAACAAACAAAACACAAACTCAAAATCTTATTAAAATAGCAGTTGCGAACAAGTTGAATTAGCTTTGAAAGTTGAACTGACATGGTCTTACATGTGTGCTGACATAAGTGAGACACCCGAATCCCCAGAACTGAAGTGTGAACAGGTACTGCTTAATCTGCAAAAGGGGAGGCTCCTAGCAATTAAAGAACAGAATGCAGAAGCCGGGGGGGGGGGGCTGATTAAAACTCAACTGTGGAATCCTTACCAAAGGCAGAAAAGTGTGAAGAAAGCAGCAAAATGGGGTCAGCTACCTGAAGACAAAAACAGAAAGGGAAGTGACCACTGAAATAGATGGAGCTGGCAGCTGGCCAGAGCTCCAGTGAGTGAGAATTAATGTTCCACACTGATCTCTCTTAATCGCCTCCTAGAGTCTGTCCCGAAAACACCCGCTGTGTTACCATGCTGGTCCCTTGAGTCCTCGGTCCAGGACTCTTGTCCTTACACCCTGCCAGACAGAAATTCTGAGGCTATGTTGTAAAGAAGGCAGGCAAAATGCTAGAGGTTGAAAAAAAAAAACCATAAAAAGAGGGAGGAACTTTACAAAGTAAAGAAAACCCTCCTACCAGCAATGATCGTGTCAACACTGGCATTAGAGTGCATTGAGGAGACCATCTACAACAATCCCACTTATAAAAAGAGAAATCAACAATGAAAGCCAGAAGGCATCCTGGCTTTCTCATTTCCACCCCTGCCTTGTGTCCTGGTAGGAAGTAGAGAAAGGACCATTGAGAGCCACACCCTTCAGAGCTATTGCACCCCAGACATGTACCAAGCTGCCGCTAGACGGCCAAAAAAAAAAAGTAGTGTATTAGGAGATGGACGGGAGGAAAGCCAAACTCCCCACCATGGGCTGCGTCAATGACAGACTTGGAAAACAAACCTATTTCCGGGAGATACCCTAGCAAAACAGGCAGACACCTTCAGAGGCACGTACTCAGTAGCAGTGACAATGACATCCCTCTACCACATTCGTTTACCATATGCCATTTTTATAGCATGAACCACTGACTAAACCAGGTCACACGTTAGGAAGCTGCCCTATCCCTGCTGTCCCCGAAGTCTCTCTTACTCAGTGGGCGTGCCCCTCAGCCTCTCTCCCTGTCTGTTTTCTGACTGATCTATTACATAATGTCCTCTAGCGCCCTTCCTCAGAAATTGTTAGTCAGTGAAGTACAAGCCCTGTGCTCTGCCTCTAAGGCGCTCTGCAAACTGCCTGTGTCCACTAGCTCCATCCTGCCTTCTCTCCTGTACATACTCTGAAATCCTCCTTGTCTTACTCCATCCTGCTGAACTGCTGGGATGGAATAGCTGAGACCAGCTACTTAGTTCAAGAAAAGAGGTTTATTTTGTCTCACCCTTCTGAAGCCAAAGTCAAGGTACCACATCTGCTTGGGGGTGGGTGTCATTCCACATTGTAACAAAGCAACGGGTATCATGAAGATGTCCCAATGGAGGTCCCAGGCCTTAACCCATCCTGGTCTTACACCAACCAACTTAGTTCCTCAAAGCCTAGCCCACATCCAAGGAATATTGTCAGTGCTTTTCTGAAAGCAAAGCCACCATGGTCCTAGTTTCCACCCTTTGGCTGCACCTCTTGGAGGCTCTGCCAGGTCAACACTGCCATGGCATGCCTCAAGAGGGGCACTGCTCCTTCTCAAATAGTTCTTGAGTTTCCTGCCTTGATGGAGCTCTTTTTGGCTCTGGTAACGTGTGAGTCCTGTGCTCTGGGGCTCCGCTATACTTTCCTTCTTTTTAGGGTTCAGACTCTACCTCAGGTCCCAGTGGGAAGACCAAGGCACTTCCCCCCGGAATTCTGGGCCTCCTGTCTGCTTCCTTCGTGCTTGCTGCCAGCCTCCTAACGAAGCCTTCATCTGCTTCATCCACTAGGCAAACAAGTACGGTCTTGCACACCCTAGGCAGGCCACAAATGTTTCCTTAAATATTTGTGATGGAACTTGGCTTTACTTTAAGGTAAGGTTTATATGCTTTAGACATTGGGGCCCCTCAAACTAGTTATATAGAATCACAGAATATTAGCATGAGAGACAGATGGGGAATAAGTCCCTCAACTCCCTTCACCATGTAGATGGAGGCCTGGACACATTAGTAACTTGCCCAAAGACACAAGCCTCATATTGTACAATGTCCAAGTCTAATATTACAATGCTGGTTTCAGAAGATCTCCTGAGAAAACCATCAGATTTCTTAGCAAAACCTGGGAAGTGAGAAGATTCCAGGCTCAGTGTTCAGAGGTGGAGACTGCCTAGAACCCCTATATAGTCTCTGCATGGCATGTGTGTAAATCCAAAGCTATCGTTGTCCTTGGAAAGTAGGAAATATTCCATGAAGATCCCACATAGCAGGCTGCTTGGGCCCAGAAAGAGCATCCTCTTCCTAATGTAACGTCCTCTGTACTTTCAGCTAACATATTCCTATGTGTGTCTATGTGTGTGTATGTATATATATATATATATATATATATATGTATGTGTGTGTGTATGTGTGTATACAATATATATGTATATGCAATGTATATATACACATACATAATTGTTGCTTTATTAGCTGGTTTTGGTTTTTTGGAGACAGGATGTTGCTATATGGTCCAGGCTGGTCTAGAACTCAAGGTAACTCCTGCCTCAGTCTCCCTAATGAGGATTTACAGACAAGCCCAACCACATCTGGCTCCAATTTTTATTACTCCTCTGTTCCCTTCTGCTCCTATTGTAGTAAAAGTCTATATTTTTAACTTTAATTTCTGTTTTTATGTTTTTGTTTTCGAGACAGGGTCTTACTATGTAGTCTTGGTCGGCCTGGAATTTGCTATGTAGACTAGGCTGGCCTTGAACTCATAGAGATCCCCCTGCCTTTGTTTCCTGAGCTTTGTTTTCATTTTGTTTGTTTGTTTGTTTGTTTTTGCTTTTTCCTTGCTTGTTTGCTGGGATGGAACTCACTAAGAAGATGGGGCTGGCCTTAAACTCAGGATGGCCCCTTCTACCTCTGCCCCTGGGTAGAGGGATGACAGCAGAAGGCTTAGTTTGAGATCACCACCTCTCCTCAGCTGGCTACCCCAGCCCCGACAGCAGCTGCCTGTGTGTAGTTTTCCCTTTCATGTGGATGACTGATGGTGCTCACATTGCTAAGATTATGAGGTTTATGGACAGGAATTTCAGTCTAGAAGATATACACTCCTACCCCAGCTTCCAAAGAAAGCAAAAAAGGGGAGTACACCAAAAAATAAATAAATAAATAAAGGATTTTAACCCCTAACCTTCCATTTCTCCCCTGCCCTTCCTTTTTAATCTGTCTGCTAACATAATAAGAAAAAGAGCAAGCTGCCTCTCACAACGTCCCCGAAGTTGGCCATCTTCCCCTGTGCCATTCCTGGTTGGCCATTACCCCCTGTGCCATTCCTCACTGCTTCATCCTTCTTGCTTCATTCAAGCATCTTTGAGCCATGGGTTCCATTTCTGGCAGCCAGAGGCTGCTGCTAGGAGGCCGCTGCTAGGAGGCCCTCCACTCTACAGGATGGACTGGGTTCTTCTGTTCACGTTATTTAGGAAGTAATCCTCACAGAGCACAAATCACCTCCATAATGCTGACATTTTCTTCTTTGTGTAGCCGACCAGCTCGCATGCTCGGCCATCCTCCTCACAGTGCATCACACCGCGCGTCAGAACTCCAGCCAAGGCCGAGCTGAGAAGGCAGGCTGCAGGCGGCCTCCATCATATTTTACGTTTTCATTTCTTGCATTGGCTGCTGCCCAAGTGCTGTTTAATTCTGGTCAGCGCTGATTCCTTTTGTTTCTGGGACTGTATCTAATATGGACTGACATTAGTCCAATTCTTTATCAGAAGATGGAACGAGAGTTCAGAGGAAGAACAGCCCTGTCCCTGGAATCAAGAGCGAACAGTTCTGGATTTGTTTGCCTGGACACAGAGGGATTGGGCCCATCAGGCAGAAGTCACAAAGGATTACAGAAGACAGGGAAAGCAGAAGATGGCCTAAGGTATGTGGATGTGTGGCACAGTATTCTTTCTGTTGCTGGAATAAACACTGCAAAGCGACTTAAGGGAGGAAAGGCTTATTCTAGTTTCTACTTCCAGGGCACAGTCCATCACTAAGGGAGTCAGAAGCAGAGGCAGGAATCATGGGAGAAGGCTGCTTACTGCCTTGCTCCTTAGTGTCTACTCAGCTAGCTTTCTTACATAGCCCAGGACTCCCTGACTGGTCCTGCCCACAGTGGACTGGGTCACATGAGTCAGCAATCAAAAAATGCCCCCACAGACATGGTTGATCTGATTAAGGCAATCCCCTAATTGAGACTCCCTCAGGTAACTGGGCTGTGTCAGTGACAGCTCAGGAACCAGAAAATAGGATCCGATTCCTAAGTGGATTCTTGTCTCTCAGAGAACATTTTATAGGTGTGAAATTCTAAATGACTTTGGTGCAAATTAATGGATACTGTGCATTTCCCTTTCTTCCTTTCTCTTTTTTTCTCTGTGTAGCCCTGGCTGTCCTGGAACTCAATCTGTAGACCAGGCTGGCCTCAAGCTCAGAAATTTATCTGCCTCTGCTCCCAAGTGCTGGGACTAAAGGCATGTACTGCATCACCTTGTTAAAGACAGGGTTTTGGGGAGGGTTGTTTGTTTGTTTTTTGGTTGGTTTTGTTTTTAAGACTGGGGTCTATCTATGCAGTACTGACTATCCAAGAACTCTCTCTGTAAACCACTATCTGTTTTCTTTGCTCAGAAAAACAAAACTGTCCCTATGAGTCAGGATTGTCCAGAGAAACACAAGTGTTAAGTTGGAGCTAGAACAGGGAGTGCCGTCTCAAGTATGTAATCCCAGCACTTAGGAGGCTGAGACAGGAGGATCACCATGAGTTTAAAGCCACTTCTGCTACACACTGAGTTCTAGGGCAGTTTGGGGTAGAGTAAGATCTTATCTCTGAAATAGTGTATGCAGATAGATAAACTGATTGATCAATTTTAAGGAAGCCAATGATTTAAAATTTTATGATGGGTTATCTGTTTTACTCATCTGGAGGCTTAAATTAATAGCTCATCTTTTAAAAAAAAATACCTTCATGGCAACATCTAGAGTAACATTCCATCAAATATTACAGTATCTTACTCTAGCCAGGTTGACATATAAAATCACCCACTGCAACATCGTGTGTTCCACCCAGAGTCCTCTACAAGAAAAGGGAAGGCACACTGTACTTTGTGCGATCTTATTGCTTCAAGCATCATTTTGACTCTGAGTCATCATAAGAAAATTTACTGTCTACACTTCTTGGACACTGGAAAGAAAAGTCATTATTTCCAAAGCTTTGGCTCCTTGCCTTCATGACAAAACACTCATGACAGCTGATATAATAAACTGATTTCTTCTACTTGATTCATCCGATGCTGGAGAAGGTGCAAAGTGGCGGCTTTCTCTGGCCCTCATCTTACCATTGTTTACCACTGTGTCTATGGAGAAACACATCCTAAGCCTCAAAATAGCTGTTAGGGAGAGGGAGGGCAGTGGAGAAATTGACCAGTGGACCCTAGTGTACAGTTAGATAGATAGTACAGTCAGAAGCCCTAGTGGCATTGCACAGTTCATGGTCCATAGATAACAGTCACCTAGAAGATGTCTTCAAAAGAAAGAATAATGCATGATCTTGCCAGGAGGAAAGATTAAAAAACTGAGGGAACACGTTTAACACATTGTGTGTGTACACACAGAAATATGAATGGAGACATTGCAAGACTCTTCGTTAGCATATATAATCTTCATGTTTTTGTATAACAGTGCAAGAAAATAAAGAAAGAAAGAAATAGATAACCCCTATGGTATTTTACCTGTGGCAGCTTCCTGATTGGTTAGTGGGACTGTGAAAAACCAAAAAGACCAGAACTGGAATGCACCCATGTCCTTGAACATCAGACTCTTTGTGTTCCTATTTGCATAATCATAGAAAGTAACTACTCTAGCCTGGTGAGGAGGTGCACACCTTTAATCCTTACACTTGGAATGCAGAGGCAGGTGGATTTTTGAGTTCATGGCCATCCTTGTCTATGTGGTAAATTTCAAGGCAACTGAGGCTGCATGAAGAGACCATGTTTCAACACAAACAAGAAAGTAACTAACCACTGCATTCTTCTTAGTTGACATCAACCTAAACCATTCAGTACTTGGGTGTTAATCCTAGAGAGTGAACTCACTCACCTGCCTTTCTGTTAGGGGTGCTTACCAATAGTGGACTAGCTGGTCCAGGTAAAGGTTGATCTATGGACCCTGGCTTTAAATTAATCTAATAGACAATTTTCTTCGACTTTACCAAGGCATGAAATTGGTATGCATTTATTGTAACCTGAATTTGGAATTTGGGTCTTTTCTGAGGCTGGTAATATACAGGCTATGTTTGCCCCCCTCTTCATCCTTGGGGCTGACGGGTGAACACAGCCTTGAGAGCATATGAAGAAGCAATTAGTTCTGCACAGTGTGCTGTGTGGATGCTGAGCTCTCGATTCAAAAGATGTGATGGACTGAATGCATTACCAACTCAGGATGTTGTATTTCCAATGATGGGAGCGTCTGTAAAATAAAACGTTCTCCACATCCTGCCTTGCATGAACACAGTTGCTCTGTCACTGCAGCTGAGCTGCAAATAACAGCTTCTAATCTGACGGTAGTGGCAGATGCAGTACTGTGTATGCATCAAATCCCGCTTTCTTTTCTTTTACTTTTCCAGACCCACATTTTCCAGCCTGCTAGCAGTTAGGGAAGCATGCCCAGGTGCCATGAATGTGAATCTGGTAGAAGTCATATAGTCCACTTCTAGGCGTGTCCCAGTGACCCACCCCATCCTGACCCTCAGCATGGTCTACTATGGTGTCCTTTCTCTTGGCAATCTCTTGAATTACAATACAATATATACAATATACAATGTATATTGTATCTGTATCTTACACACACACACACACACACACACACACACACACACACACACACACCATGGTCCCAGTACTCAGAAGACCAAGGCAGGAGCATCAGGATTTACAGACCAGTTTTAGTTACCTTGCAAGACTCTGTGTCATTAAAAAAAAAAAAAAGAATCAGTAGAGTCCAGAGACAGAACAGTGGTAATACTCAGACCAGCACAACATGAAAAGATTGTTTGTGGCATAAAGTCACTGAAATATGCAGTTTGCTCATTACTCTTAGTTTGCCTGTCCCAATAAGTCACGTGTCCCATAATGGCAATGTAGTCAATGACAAGCTCACACAATGATGGCCTTGAAGGTAATACTGGAGAGAAAATGTTTCCACCATCTAGAGACACAGCAGTCATTGCTACATAGCACAACATTCATCTCTTCTGTAGTGATGCTGTGTGTTAAAGTAAAACACATACACGTAAGCATGGTACATGGCAGCCACAAACGACTGCATTACGATTGTGCAAACTATTTGCTTTACTTTTATCATTCTTTTAGCTCACACCCCTACTTAGAAAACACAGACTGTAAAGTCACCAGCCATCTGACGCTGATAGCAGCCTTGCCCATGTTGCAGTTAGTGTACCTTGGCTGCATTAAGAGGCTACAAGAGGCCATGCTTCTTCCATGCAGGTTTGTGTAAGAGATCTAAGATGCTCACACAGTGACAAAATTATATGCCTCCTAACCAAAAATCCCTTTCTTAGAATGTTTCTTCCTCATCAAGCAATGCAAGGCTGTACCTTTCCTGATCCTTGCCATTTGCCTGTAGGGAACAGCGTTGCTTAAAGAGAGCACTGAGTGTGAAGGATGTGTCGTGTGGACATGATTCGGAGAACAACATACAACATAAAGGATCATATCAACTATTCCCAGCATCTTTCCCAAATGTCTAGAAGCTTCTTTCATTCAGGTGTCCTAGGGATGGCTAAGTATTTTTCATGGCCTTCAATCCCCAGACCACCTTGCCATTCACTCCCTCTGTACTCGTATCTTCCTTCCCCAGCCCTTGCTTTTTTTTTTCCCTAGGGATATCAGGCTTTTACATAACTCTCACCATTTCATGAATGCGCTTATTCCACTCCCTCTTCCTGGCTTATTGTGTCCCAGCTGTCTCTAGTTGGCCTAGCCATCAAAGGCTGTTCAGCTTGAAGATACCAAGCAAGGGGTTTAACTCTCACAATTGTGGGAGATACACATGTGGCCATTTTGGCATCTGGAGCTATGAATGCAGTCAGCAGGCTGGTAGTCAGAAGGGGAAGAGGAATATGAAGCTGAGGAAAGCAAGACAGATGCCACTTGCATAGCTTGAGAGCCAGGAGGAAGAAGTGGGACCGCCAGTGGGCACTCATGCTTCTTGGGTCAGCATACTACAGGGGAAGTTTGCAGCTTGCACCACTGATCTTAACACTGGCCGGATGTCAGAAACTGAAGGAGGGAGCCCAGCACAAGCTGAGGCAGCTGCAAACTGAGCCTTGGCCTCCCACGAAGGCAAGTCCAAAGCCCTACAACAGCAAGCATCAATTTAGAGCCAGCCAAACGGCGGCTCTGGTTCCCCAACTGCTCCTGGGTGATACACGTTTTTCTAAATACAACTCACATCATGATTCCCACATGAATTGTATAGCCCAGGCCCTACTTTAAAAGTTCCCTTATACCTTAACCTCTCTACTTATGGCTGAATCCACGGGTCAAAGGGAATTATGGGGAGTGTAGTTCTAATTTGGTAAGCAAGCAAGATTAAGGTCACCACTCTGCTGGTCTTTTAGACTCATCTGAGTATCTACCTTTGGAAATTACATGTAATTCCACAGAGAACCCACTGTCCATTCTCTGTGTTCTTCCTTCCTTACTGTCTTAGCTTCTTTCTTTTTTTTATTGTGTATGTCCATGATGTGTTTGCCATGATGTCCATCCAACAGCTCTTGAGTGTAGAAGTCAGAGGAGGTGTAGGTGTAAAGTTGGTTCTCCCCTTCCACCTTAATATAGGTCCCAGAGACCAACTGGTGATTACCAAACTTGAGC
Organism: Dicrostonyx torquatus; assembly: GCA_028555095.1. Lineage (NCBI taxonomy): Eukaryota > Metazoa > Chordata > Mammalia > Rodentia > Cricetidae > Dicrostonyx > Dicrostonyx torquatus. The sequence goes on along the minus strand of JAQHUG010000008.1, from coordinate 14,603,368 downwards.
AAGTGCCTTCACTGAAGCCAAATCACTAGCCCAATGTTTCCTACGGGGTATGTATGTGTATGTGTTGCTACTGCTGTTGTTGACAGAAGCCAAGACCATGAATTGGATAGGTAGGCATTCTACCAATGAACAACTAAGAACCCTTCCCTTGGCTCTCTTAAGCCTCCCTGCTTGCCATGGAGGCAACATTTAACAAATGATATGTAATTTGTTCGTTTGTGTGTCTATCTCCTCAGTGGAATCCAAGGGCTGGGAAATGAAGGAATGTATTTTATTTATTGGTGTAGAACAATCCTGTATTCTGTCAATTATATTTTAAATAAACGCTCATTGGCCAGTAGCCAGGCAGGAAGTATAGGCGGGACAACCAGACAGGAAGTAGAGGCAGAGCAATGAGAACAGGAGTATTCTGGGAAGAAGGAAGCTCTCCTCCCCAGGCCTCCCCAGACCACAGAAGAAGCAGGATGTGACCTGCCCCGCTGAAAAAGGTACTGAGCCATGTGGCTAACATAGATAAGAATAATGGGCTACTGTAAGTTATAAGAGCTAATATGAAACCTGAGCTAATGGGTCAATCAGTTTATAATTAATATAGACCTCTGTGTAATTTCTTTGGGGGTTACTGGGTGTGGGAACTGGGCAGGACAGAAACCCCAACTAGCAGGTCCCCATGTTACAATTTATTTATCTTTCTATCCTAAGTTCAGTGTCTGGGTGCATAGTAGGGCTATGGTAAAAGAGGAAGCAGAGACCATTGGCACACATGCTTTCAAAGACTTACTATCACCATGTCTTACCAGGATCGTACTTGGAAACATGAGCAGAAATAGGCAGTACCATTCCCTTTATTTTTTTGGAACTCTGAAACCAACAGTATCCAAGCCTTTCTTGGGCACCAGGCATTATTTCTAAATACTGCACAGGGCTGAATAAGAATTGCGTAAGATGGGTATCATACCCCCCGCCCCAAGGAGGATGTATTGCTCATAAGCAGTCTGCCCACAGCTAGTCCATATCACAGCTGGATTCCCAATCTTCTACTCCTGGGCTGGTGCTGCATTTTCTGCAGCAGATTGGGGACCGCAGGTGACTGGAAGGTGACTCAGAGGGGATTTCAAATAGAAGTGAAGGAGGTGGTGCCATCGGCTGGTACTTTAAAAAGGCCTGCAGTGCTTATAAACAATCTTGCCTTGGGGCTACACCCTCCACCCATGCGCACGGCCATAGGCCTTTGCTGCTGAGTCTAGCTGCCCAGATCCCTCCCAGAGCTGCTCGCCCTGGGGCTGCCAAGCCAACTGACATCCTTGCATCCTGCACACAGCTTCTTCCTTACTCCAAGGACCTCTAGACTGACTCTGCACCTCTGTACTTGCTTCCGTGTTGTTACGCCCCTTCCCCCAACCCCCAGTGAAGTGAGGTAGGGAGGGGTCCTTAAACTATGATTGAGGCAGTACTCCAGGGACCCCTCTGTCTAGCCAGATTTTCTGCCTGCACTCTTCCATTGTGATCTTCGGTATCTGGTAGGGACCTTCGGTATCTGGTAGGGCCGTGAGCGGGCGGCCACGAGAGAGGTGTTCTTTGTTTGGACTCAGAGAAGCTTGGGTGTGAGCCCTTTCACTGTCCTTACTACATGAGAAGTGCAAGCCTCTTAAACCGCTCCGGACAAGTATCCCTCACCCCTAAAAGGAAGACAGCGTGTACTCCTTGGTTGATAGAGACAAACCGCAGAGTACTTGGAAAAACTCTCAGCCTGGGTAGACCTTTCTCTCAGCCTGGGTAGACCTTTCAGCTCCCCAGCCAACATGACAAACCCACTGCATTTCACCCCCAGAACCCAGAACAATGAAGTTAATGGCAGACTGCTTCATTCCGAAGTCACAGGCAATTCACGTGTACGCATCATGCCTGACCCCATGGAGGTGAAGCCGTCTTTACCCTTCCCAGCTTCTAAGTTTTCCAAAGGTCTTCATTAGAGGCATTTGTGGGCAGGTCTCTATAGACATTGGAGACCCAGTTCCTAACTTTAAGGAACTCCCAACGTTTTTCCTAAAAGGCAGCGTTTGGGTGGAGTTGATAAGGGGTTAACGGCAGCCTTCCTATTTCGCCTTGATGCAGTAGCAGCTTCAGGCAGTAAATTCTCCTCTGACCTATAGCTGACCCCAGCACACAATCATGTTATTCATATTCCTGTAAACAGAGAGGACGGTATGTATAATTTCCTAGATTTCTGGGAGATGGATCATAACTAAATTCCCAACTTTTCCTTTGGAGAAATGGTCCATTTGTTTCTGGTTAGCTTCAAAGCAAAAACTCATTTTTTCCTTGTATGTGTCAGTAACTTGAGTGAAATTTGTCACTTGTTTTTTTATGAAATATTCTTTGCCATTGCCTTCATTGCTTGAAAAAAAAGAAAGAAAGAAAGAAAACCACCCATAACAACTCAGTCCTTACACAGTTCATGAAGGGCAGTGACAGAACGGTGGTGTCATTTCCGGTCACGGAAACTAACAGGAGTCCCCCAGAATGGCCTACAGCTCACCCATCTGACGATCTATTTTCAAGAGCCCACTATGGGAGCAAGACCACGAGTGACATCTTGTTCCAATTTAAGCAAGGTTGAGCTGTGGGCCAGCTCCTTCAAATCATAACCAGCACAGAAATTACCTCCTACCAAAAAACCACAAGGTTTAGCGTCTGTAAGAATGAGGCCCACTAAAGCTGGAACTCCGGAGGCCAAGCATTTTTCTGAAGCCATCCCGTCATGAACAGCGATTTCATTTTCTTTAAATGGAGGGTGACTTGTTTGTCCTGGGACGAAGTTGAAGGGTGGTTGGAGAGGATGAAGAACTGCTTTATTTTGCCTTGCAAAGAACTAATAACTCCCTTACCATTTAACCTTGAGCCAGGGTTATTTAGAAATTGTACCACCTATTTTTACCTTTCTATATACGTACATAACAGAGAGCGTTTCATTAACAAGTTACCAAAGGACGTTAGCTAACACACTGTCACAAGTGACTCAGGGTAAACAGGATGGCTCTCGAAGAGTGAGGGCTTCCCAGGGGACCTCCTCCCCGCAGGCTGCAGCTTCTAACTGCGGCATGCCTTAGTTCACCTAAGACTGGCAGTATTGGGGCACTTTAGGGAAATTCTTGGCCTGAGTTGGAACCCCAGATCTATGATTGGGAACAATCACTTTGAACCCTGTTTGATCTTAGGTTCAAGTGACCAGTGAACAAAGAGTGTTTCTGAGATGATTCCAATACAGCAGGAACACCAAGGATGGTCAAGGAGCCCTCAGGATCCCAGAGAGGAGTGTGTGTCACTGAGGGGTGGGTGACATCAGGGTAGAGGAAAGAGAGTGTTGAGAGCCGTGGTCAATGGTGGTCATTTTGGTTAGGGTTACCCTACTGTGACTCTCACAATGGAGGTGGGAAGTGTTGGTGGTAGAGACCCCTGGCTCTACCACCTCTCTGAGATGGTCACTAATGTTCCATGTTGATTTGTGTCCCCTCTCTTCATATGTGGAAGTCTTGACCTCAGAATGTGACATATTCTTAATATTGTCTCAAGGAGGCCATCACGTTAACGCAAAGCCATTAAAGTTGGCCTTAGTTCAATTGTAAGAAGAGGCTACGACACAAACACACCCAGAAGGACATCCATGCAAGGACACAAGGAGAGGACACCATCTTCACACCCGGAGAGGCCTCAGCAGAAATGAGTCATTCCATACCTTGACTGCAGACCTCTGACATACAGAACTCTGTGCGAGGCAATAAACAAACATGCTATACAATCCAGCCTATGGTTCCAGCAAACAAACCGACTCACTGCCAGGGTTTGCTCCTGGATCTGCAGCCCAGCTTCAGGTATGCTCAGAATTCACACATATTAGACAAATAGAGAAAGGTCTGGGGGATTTGAAAATTGGGAAAAGGAATAACGTTTGAGATTCGTCACTAACTAGTTCTGATGTTTTTCCCTCTCCTTGATGAATGCTGGACCTCCTCAACCTTCAGTTCATCTCTCCCTTGGCCCTTTAAATCCCTAGTCACATGATCTCACCTTCCCAGCACCCCCTGAACATGCCTACAGGTCACTAACAGCCTGTCTGAGCCTCTTGCAAATAAACACCTTCCTGGGTTGCTTTCTCTCTCTGTGGCATTTGACAGTCATGCATTTTGACCTCCCTATCCCAACACACACACACACATACACACACAAAAACATACACACACCCCACCACCAAACACACACACATACACACACACACACATAAACCCCTACACACACATACTACTTTTTGTCTTGTTTTGTTTTAAGCAGAAGAAATACATTCTGTGAAAATTTTTACTACAAAAGCATATAGAGACCTACTTAAGCCAACAAAATGGCTCAG
>JAQHUG010000008.1:14557514-14573243 GCA_028555095.1 Dicrostonyx torquatus | reverse complement strand
TTAACCACTGAGCCATCTCTCCAGCCCCGTAAAATCCATTCTTAAAGAAAAAGGAAAACCAACAAAACCTGAGCCAGAAGTTCATCGCCCTCGAAGTTCTCAGTCACTGTAGCTTTGAATCACATGGAAAGAAAGTCTTGAGTAATTGTCTTTGGGGGATCCCCTTGCTTGTTAATTGACATAGGAAGGTCCATTACGGGTGGCACCATTCCCCAAGCAGGGAGGCCTGCACCGTACACAGCAAGCAGGCAGCATGGGAGCATTCCCTGTTCTTGACTGTGTGTAGGAATGTGATTTCCTACCTTGAATTCCCCCACGAAAATAGTCTGTAACCTGGAATTACTGTCAAACAAGCCTGTGCTTCCCTAAGTTACCTCATCAGCTGATTCTGCCACAGCAGCAGGAATGAAGCTAAGACACTGAGTTATATAAGAACTGTCAAAAACCTGTCCTTCTTTCCTTTCATCCTTCCTTCTTTCCTTCTTTGTTTCCTTCCGTAGGAGGGATTTAACCAGGGCTTTCTGACTGCAGGGAAAGCTCTGCCACTGATCTATATTCCCAGATGGTTTTGCTGTGTGTGTATTTGCATGTACATGTGTGTGTTTGTATGTATGTACGTGTATGTGTCTGTGGAGAAGAGAGGTTGACACCAGTCATCCTCATTAGTTGTTCTCCGACTTATCTAGTGTGTCTATGTGTTCATGTACATGTGGGCAGGGGTATTAAGAGGGTGATGTTGAGTGTCTTCCACCTTGTTGCTGAGCTATGGTCTCTCACTGAGCCTGAAGCTCACCAATGTTTAGAAGAACAGCAAGCTCCAAGGATCCTGCTCTCACAGTCTTCCCTGCATTAGATTATAGGTTTGAACCACAATATCCAGCTTTATGTAGGTACCAAAGACCAGAACCCAACCCCTCAAGCTTAAGCGCTTTACTGACCATACATCTTTCCAGTTCCTAATTTGTATTTTTAAATTTGAGGCAGGGTCTCACTAAGTTGCACAAGCAGCTTGAACTCACTGTGTAGGTCAGGTAGATCTTGTTCTTGAGGTCCTCCTGCCTCGGTGTCCTAGGTTGCTATTGCTACAGGCCTATGCCAGAGGCCTAGCAAAAGCCTCCTTAATATTCTAAAGCAGAGCTGTTTTGCTGCTATGGAGAGTGAGGGAGGTTTCGTTAAAGCATGAACTACTAAAAAACCTAAATAAATCGCATCAGTTGAAGACCTGAAACAACTTTAAGGGTCCTGATATTCTGCTCTTAGAAGCTGCCGTTTTCAGGTTAGTCTCCTGCCCTTGTGTGCTCTTATTAAAGTACCAAGGTTGTTCTGAAAATTAGTTCTAAAGACAAGTAGTGAAAGCACAACCAACTGTGAAAGACACTCATTAAAGGAGCCCCGCTTGCTGCCATAATTTTTTGTGGTTAAATGCATCTAGAAAGTCACTCACATCAAAGACTCAGACACAACCATTAGTTAATTCTGAAAAAATTACAACCACATAAAATTATCATAAACAGCTGGCAATGGTGCGTGCCACGCCTCCAGCCATAAGAACTAGTTTCCCAAGATCCCCAGAGTCTAGTTTAAATTTAAGCAACTCTAAGGCAAAAATAAGGTTGAAAAGGAGGAAGTATAAGAAAACCTGCCCACCATTCTAACACTTTATGAAATACAAGCATAGAAACAACACATGGGACAAACAGGTCACTGGTGATAGCTACTGTGTCGAAAACCACATAGCATAAGTTTTTGTTTTTGTTTTATTTTTTTTTGCCCATTTGTTGTGGTTCTTCAGGTAAGGTCCTGCTATGTAGCCCAGGATGACCCTGAGCTCACTATGAAGCCCAGGCTAGTACCAACCTCATGATCTTCCTGCCTCCACCTCTTGGGGATGTGATTGCAAGTGTGTGCCACCACAAATGGCTCATGAGATCTGTGACATTTGTGATACAGCAATGCTAACTGCATGGATGGTGTCCAGCAGATCTCCAGAACCTTCGCGTGACTGAAGCGTGGCATTCACTGAATGACACTTCGCAATTTCCTCCCTTTTCTCAATTCCACAGAAGCCACCGTTCCACTTTTTGCTTGAATCTGACTACTTTGAATCCCTCATGAAAAAGAAATCGTGTGCATTTGCCCTTCTGTGGCAGGCCTACTTTCATAATTCCTCCTAGGTATAAAAATTTTATAACATGTGACATGTTTATCTTCCTTTTATGGCCGAATAATGTTCCCTTGTATGTCTACATAACATCTTCTTTATCCAGGCATCTATTGATGGGCACTTAGGCTATCTCTACCTCTTAGCGACTATGTTAATATTTTGAAGAACATATGGATGTTATACCCAGAAGTGAAATTTCTGGATCATGTGGCAGTCCTACCCACAATTTATCAAGGATATTTTATGCATATTAAATCCACAGGAATGGTTTTCAGGTTGTTTGAGAATTTTTAGAGAAAGAGTTTTCTGTAAACCAGGCTTCCTCCGCCTCACTCAGTAAGTGAAGATGACCTTGATCCTCTGCCTACACTTTGTCCGTGTTGGAATTACAGCCACCGACACACACCAGCATGCCTAGTTTTATGTGGTTCTGGGGACCAAACTCAGGCCAGGGCTTAGTGCAAACTAGGGAAGCACTCCATCATTGAGCTTCACGTCAAGTCTCCCAGTAATGATTTTTCTACTACTAAGGTATAGTATTTTCATCCTCTAATAACTAGGAACCTGTCACGGCCCTTCTGGTGTTAATGAAATCTTTTGTTTCGTGTTTTTGTAATACTCAGGTTTGTACCTAGAGCCTCCCACGTGTCAGGAAGCACTAGCCACTCAGCCACATGCCCATCTTGCTGCATTGGTTTGCTTGTTTGTTGGTTGGTTGGTCTGAGATGATATCTTACGGAGTTTCCCAGACTGCCCTTGAACTCACTCTGAAGCCCAGGCAGGCTTGGGACTCTCATTCTCTGCTCTTCAGCATCTCAGTTACAGACATGGACCATCAGACCTGGCTGTTATTCTCTATTACAGTTAATGACTGTGTGGAAATTATTTCATTTTCTGTTACAACATGGAAGTGTTCATTCTTGAGGGAGTCTAAGACACAGGGCAAGTGTGGTATTTGTGGAACTCGGGATAAATCCTTCTGTGGCTGGGTAAGCAGGCATTTCCAAATACTCAGAGTGGCATACCCCTTGCCCCATCGTTCCAAGATTAGTGTCTATGCTCCCTCTCCTCCTAGAAGCAGAAAAGTATATTTTAAATACAAAATTGCAATATCTTCCCTCGTTCTTCCTAAGTTTTCCTTTGCTCCTTCTATTTTTTTCTCACTTTTCCTCCCCATCCATTACCAAGTTTCAATGTCACCTCTTTCTAACATATGAGCTTAAAAAATAAGAAGTTATTCCAGTTGAAAAGAGGGAATGCAGGAGTTACATGACACAACTCAGATAAGGAAGGAATTGCTACTTTTCATACATAGATTTGTATATGTGTGTGTGTGCACATGAGTGTGTGTAGTGGTTTGAATGAGCAATATCTGCAATAAGTTCTGGTATTTGAACACTTGGTTCCTGCTTGGTTGATGTAAGATGTCCTTCTGCATGCTGTGAATATGTCTTATTACCATTGGTTAATAAAGAAGCTGATTTGGCCTTGCTAGGCAGAATATAACTAGGCAGGAAATCCAAGCAGAGAGACTGGAGGAAAGAAGGCAGAGTTGGGGAGACACCAGCAGCCACTAGGGAAGCAAGATGTAAAGTAACAAGTCATGAGCCTAGTAGTAAAATACTGAATAAGAGAAATGGGTTAATTTAAGTTGTAAGAGCTAGTTAATAATAAGCCTAAGCTAATAGACCAAACAGTTTGTAACTAATATTAAACCTCAGAGGGATTATTCGGGAATGTTTGGTAGCACTGTTTGGGAGGTTATGGAACCTTTAGGAGGTAGGACCTTTCTGAAGGAAGTACATCACTGGGAGCAGGCTTTGAGAATTATAGCCCACTTCCAGTTTACTTTCCCTGCTTCATTACTGCAGCTAAAAATGTAATTTCTCAGCTTCCTGCTCCAGCAGCCTGCTGCCATGCCTTCTTCACCATTACAGACTTGCCCTCTGGAGTCATAAGTGAAAATAAAGTCTTTCTTGTATAAATTCCTTTGGGCCATGGTATTTTATCACAGCAAATTCCTACAGTGGATATGTGTGTTTGGAGGCCAGAGATGTTGTCTTCAATTGTCACCCACTTTATTTTCTGAGACAGGTTCTTTCGCTGAACCTGAACTCCACCGTTCAGCTAAGCTGGCTGACCCGTGTGCTCCAGGGATCTGTCTGTCTTTCCCTACCCAGTTTCGGGATTGTAGCCACTGCTGGTGATTTACACGCAACTCTACATTCTGCAGATCTGCACTCAGTCTTCCATGTTTGTGCAGCAAGCACTTCACCATCTGAGCCATCTCCCAAGCACAAACAGGAATTTATTAGTACTGTTTGCTGCTGTTGCTTTAAAACCCGGTACTTTGAGACCCTGTCTCAAAAAAAAGCAATAAGAACCCAAGTGTTAAACAAGTAGTAGAAATCTACTAGCATACACCTATTGAGTCTACAAAAACTGCAGAGGTTACTACTGACCAGATGTTAATTCTGACATCTTGAAAATTCATAAAGAATATAAGGATTGAAAACGCACCAAGTTGGACATCCCAAGGATGATCATAATGACATCCTACACCCAACAAGCCCTTCTTTCAATAGGGCATTTACATCCCTCCCATAAAGAGGTGGGCTCCATGTTTCTGACCTTATTGGGTTGGCTAGTAACTGTGATGCTGTGTGATTTTGGAGACAAGGTCATTAAAGGTGACCTAGCTTCCCTCATTCTCTCAAGACATTTGTCTTTGCAGTTATGACCCACCACACCAACCATCTGCCTGCTGAGGTCATTATGCTAGGAGGGACCGTGAACCATCCCCCACGGAGACAAAAAGGAGAGTCCCTGGGACATCATGGAAACAGATGTCAGACCAGCCCCAGTTCTGGTCACTGCCTGGTCATGAACACGTGGAAGCAGAGTAATAACGACTAACCAAGTCTTTCCTGAGTTCTTGATCCGTAGAACCATGAAAGACAAGCCACAGAGCCTGGGGTTGATTTGGTACATGGTAATGAATAAACAAAAAATAATTTAAAAAAGTAACCCCACTCATTTTGTCTTTTCTTTGGAAAAAAAACCTCTTTGAATTTCTCTTTAAATTTCTTTCTTAAAATTGAGTGTTGAGTATTGATTTTGGATTTGACTGAATATTGGATTTGATGTTTCTCAAGTAATGTTTGACTGGGTATGGAGAAGCACATTGGTAATTCCAGCCCTTGGGAGGCTGAGGTAGGAGGACTGTGAATTCCATATTAACATGAACAGAGTAAGAACTTACCTTTAAAAAAAAAAAGGAGAGGGAGGAGGGAAAGAAGAAGAGGAGAAGGATGAGAATGAAGAGAGATGGTAAGATGGCTCACTGGGTAAAGTCACTTATAAGGCTGGTGACCAGACTTTAGTCACTAAGACCCACACGGTGGGAAGAAAGAATCAACCCCACAAGTTGCTCTCTGATCTACACATGTGCATGAACACACACACAGCGAGGACAAGGGTGTAATAGAATAATATTGATGCACATAAATACCTGGGACTAAGTTTCAAGCGTTATTTTATGGAACTATAAGTGAAAACAAACTTGAGCACAGGCCCTGAAAGCATACGCCTGTATCTGGTTATCAGTAGCCGTTCAGTGCATTCAGAGGATGCTGATACCAAATGCTATGGAAAGGGAAAATAAAAGCAAGCAATACAGAATCCTCCGAGAACTTGTGAGTCTCCTGGACATGTAGACTATTGTAACAGAGCCCCCAAGTGCCAATCCACTGTCAGCTAGAACATTCCTGCTGCATGAACATTGCAAGTGGTTGGACATCATTTCTAGGGAAGTTAAACTAGCTGAGTCTTCTGCTTTCTATAAAAAAAAAAACAATATTCACACTAGAATGTTACTGTATAGTTCAGAAAAAGTCACATATATACACCCGTCTTAGTTAGTGGTTCTGTTGTGAAGAGACACCGTGACCACAGCAACTCTTATAAAGGAAAATATTTAATTGGGGTGGCTTACAGTTTCAGAGGTTTAGTCCATTATCATGGTGGGACATGGTGGCCTGCAGGCAGACATGGTGGTGGAGAAGGAGATCAGAGTTCTACATCTCGATCTGTAGGCAACAGGAAGTAAACTGGATGTCACAGTGAGTATAGTTTGGGCAAAGGAGATTTCAAAGCCCACCCCCACAGTGACACACTTCCTCCAACAAGGTCGCACCAACTCTAACAAAGCCACACCTCCTAATAGCTTATGGGGGCCAATTACATTCAAACTACCACAACACCCAACAACAACAACAAACAATGGTTGAAGCATGTGCGGAAAGGGCTCAGAATACTTGCTGCACAAGCATGATGACCTGAGTTCAAATCCAAAGACCCACATAAAAATCTGGGCAAGGCTCCATGTGCCTGTAACTTCAGTGTTGGAGGGTAGAGGTGGGTAAAACCTTAGCTCACTAAATAGTGAGCTTGCTAGTTCAGCTACTAGTTCAACAAGAACTCTCTCTCTCTCTCTCTCTCTCTCTCTCTCTCTCTCTCTCTCTCTCTCTCTCTCTCTCTCTCTCATACCTGGACGATGGGTTCACACATGTGGAGGTCAGAGCACAGCTTACAGAAGTTGGTTCTCTCCTCCCACCCTTATCCACCAAGCCATCTCATCGGCCCTGAGACCCTTTCTTAAAGGTGAACAGCAGCAGAGAAAGACTCAGGATGGACTCCTCTGGCTTACATCAGTGTGTGCACTACACACCCACATGCGAACACCACACACACACACACACACACACACACACACACATATATATATATATATTGGTTTTTCGAGACAGGGTTTTTCTGCAGCTTTGGAGCCAATCCTGGAACTAGCTCTTGTAGACCAGGCTGGTCTCGAACACACAAAGATCCGCCTGCCTCTGCCTCCCGAGTGCTGGGATTAAAGGCATGCGCCACCACCGCCCGGCCCACACATACATATATACACACACACATACACACACAGACACACCCTACAGCCCCCCTCAAACAATTAACTTTTAAAAAGGATTGAGAAACAATTCAGTTTCATAAATCTTTTTTTAACAGTGGAGAAAAGATTCATAAAAATTCTTAAATAAGGTCCACTGTAATAATGAATGAATGTTTGCTTTTGCTTTTAGGGCTTTGATTTGGTTCAGTTCAGAATTTTGGAAGCAGTCTTGTTCTGTAACCCAGGCTGACTTTGAACTTTTGAGCCTCCTCCTGCCTCAGCCTCCCCAGCGCTGGCATCATCAGCTTGTGCCACTACTCCCAGCCTATCCGCATCAATTCAACACCACTTCTCTATGAGGGTTTTGTTGCCTCCTAAAGAAGACGACTTAGGACGCCTTCAGTTGGTTGCATAAGCCTTTGTCCTTAGAGGGTAAGCTGCAAACACAGTAAAGCTAATAGGAGCTAAAACCTGAATCCCGTGCTTGCGATTCCAGAGGCAGGGCCATCCCTGGCGGATAAATGGTGGATAAATATTGTCTGTGTGGTGCCTGCCAAGCTCGAGCAACTGGTACATTCTTCTCACTTGTTAAGAATGTTTTGTCTCCTTATCTACAAAGCCACATTCCGCTGCGTTCTTTTCCTCAAATTGGGATCATACCTGTCCTGAGGACATACCACAGTACATACCACACTTTGGCTATGACATGGACAAGGCTTGTGTGCGACAAGAGAACAACATCGCCCACTGTTTCTCTGTCAACACAGCAATGGGGAGCCATTTGATGCATAGCAATGGAGAAGGAACATTTGACAAATCAGGGCTGTTGGCCTCGGAGGCAGGAGAGATACTTGTTTGGCAATAGATCCTGGTGTAACCTTTGTACGCTAGTGAGACTCACCTGAATAATTTGGGCAGCTCGAACTTAACCATTCTATTTGCAAGTGTCTGAGGTTTGGCAAGAAGCAAGGGGACTTAGGCAGACTTGCGTGGCCAGGGCACTAATCCAGATGGATCTGAGCATCTGTGAGCCTTTCTAAAGAAAGGTGAACTACTGAGAGAACTGTCCCTCCTGGGTTTGTGTCCTTACAATAAATAACCCTGAATGTGCCCCAAGATGGTGGCAACGCCTTGCATACTTTCTAGATGCCACCATGTTCCCTCCAATTATTCGCTGCTGCATAAAATTAAGTGTCCAAAACACAGTGTCCTGGAACAGTGACTGCTCTCAGTTTCACAGGCTGGGGACTAGAACTGAACTCAGCCGGGGATTCTTCCGCTCGTGCAGTTGATGGATGGTAGGTGTGTTCATCTGGAGTCTGGCTAACTCACAGGTCTGGTGCCTCCAAGGACAGTCTGAAGACTGGCTAGGCAAGACCCCTCTCCCTTCTGACATGGTCTCAGGGCCTTTCCATGTGAACTCTTGAAAGGGACAGGTGAATTACTTGCATAGAAGCCCATCCACTAATAGACCAGGATGGACACTACAGTTGTCTCAGTGCCTGGATCCAGAACTGCCAAAGCATCTCTCATATCCTACTCTGTTGTGAGAGCCATCACAGACCTTCCAGGCTCTAGAAGAGGAAGTCAACTCACTTTCTTAGTCATTACAGTGGCAGCCATCACAATGTCCTCTTACAACTGGATCAACACAGACCAGACCCCAAGGGAAGCTCAGCACAGAGAACGTGCACTCGGAGCTCATGAGTGGACTTCACCATGGGTTGACCCTAGAGAGGATCATCCACCGACACTGTAAAGAAAAGGTCATTCTAGAAGATACATGCTCCACGTACCTCTCAGCAAGACGCCCTTGGTCATCGGCCAGCCCACCATGTGCGGCCTTTTTCATTCTCCCCTCACTGATCCAAATCTTTCCCAGGTGAAACAAATTAAGAACTCTGAGCGTCTTTCACTCCCTCGGAGGAGTTTTGACCCATCAAACAGGCCTTGAATGGCTTCTAAGAAAGATGGACAACAGTTCAAATAAGTAATGAAAAGCAGAGGAGAGGAGGAGGAAGAGGAGACAGAAGAGGAGGGCAACGACAAAGAAGAGAAAGGAAAAGGGAGAAATTGAGTGCTTTAGGAAGTGCAAATGCTTGGTCGGCTGAGGCCTGCAGCTTCAAAGTAAGAATGTTCTACGGAGCCATGGCGCGCACATGAAAGTTGAGGAGATATAGATAACACGATAATGCTCTCTGGGCAAGCCCATCTTCCCCACACAGATGCAAACAGGCAGAAGCAGAGCCGGCTTTGGAACTGGATTGTAAACACTGGGCCCTACCGACATGCTAATTTGCAGATTATTTTATTACTGTGTACTTTTGAAGGCTAAATTAGGAACATCTGTCTTGAGGAGAACTCGCTAGGAAGAGGCTAGATGTGAGCAAGAGATGACAGCGCCCATGTCTGCTGTCCCATGCATGTCCCCTGGTTATCTGAAACATCTTCTGCCGACATTTCGTAACCTGAAATTAAGAATATAGCTTAGGTATGTGATTCCCTCTTGACAAAACGTAAGCGAAGTACTTAGGGTTTTGTTCCTTTTTTTGTCAGAAAAGTCCCATGTAACCGAAAAAAAAAAAAAAACCCAGGACTCACTGTACTTGAGCTGAAATGACTCATGCTCCATGACCTCTGTCGTTAGGAGCTCGGTTTGCACTGGAATCATTGTCCTGAGTCCCAGATGGCCTGTCTTTTCCCAGCAGGGTTCCACAAGACTAGACTTGCACAGTGCTGTCTCTTAGGCTTTCTCAGTATCTTTTATTTCTTTTTCTTTTCTAGGCAGAGTCTCATAGCCAGAATAGCCCAGAAGAGTCCACTGAGGGCCCAGCATCGATAGTGTAGTAGACAGCAGAGGCCTCGAACCAGACCGATGACTCTTTGCAACAAACACTTACAAATAAAGAGATGTGGACAAAAGGGTGCAGGGGCAGAGGACGGACGTGAAGGGACAGGGAAATGAATGTTGTAGAGACCCCGCAGCTTGAATTCACAATGGAGTTAAGGATGACCCTCAACTTCAAATCTTCCTCCCTCTGCCTTCCAAATCCCAAACGCTGAGATTGCAGGTGTGGAACATGAAACCTATTTTATGCAGAACCGGGGGTGGGGGGTGGGGGGGCTGAATGAGAGCTTCATTCCTTCTAGGTAAGCATTCTACCCACTGAGCCTTAGCCTAATCTGTTAGGCTTGCTTTCTTTCTTTCTTTCTTTCTTTCTTTCTTTCTTTCTTTCTTTCTTTCCTTTCTTTCTTTCTTTCTTTCTTTTTTTAACTTTCTCTTTAGTTATTCTGTGCCTTTCACATCAGGCATCTTGATCCCATTCATTTCCCTGTCCCTTCACATCTGTTCTCCGCCCCTGCACCCTTTTGTCCATATTTCTTTATTTGTGTTTGTTGCAAAGAGTCATCAGTCTGGTTCGAGGCCTCTGCTGTCTACTACACTATCGATGCTGGGCCCTCAGTGGACTCTTCTTGGCTATTCTGTTGTTACCCTGTGTTGTGGAGATCCTGCAGCTTTGGGTCCGTGGGTCAGGTCCCTTCACATCCTCCAGCAGATCATAGATGGGTGGATGTTGGTAGAGCTGGCCCTGGTGATGTAAGCGTGAGGAGCTGACACTGAGGGTGTGAAGGCAGGAGAACTGGCCCTGCTCCTGGCTCTTGGCTATAAGGGGTGAATTAGCCCAGACAGTGCCGTTAGGCTTCCTAACAGCCCCAGGGAATGTCTCCATAATCAAGACCACTACCTACAGCTCTCCAGACTTTCTGTTCAGGGTCAATTAGCCTGTTTTACCATCCTCCAATTGTCTCTCTTCCCTTGGCTACCACCAACCTGAGCATTCCCTCATTTTCTAATGCCACAGCCTTTCATTCCTCCAGTCTCTGAGTATTTCCTCACTTGACCTATGGAAAGTATTTCCTTAACTGGGGATGGAGAGATTGCTCAGTGGTTAAAAATTACTTGCTGTTCTTGCAGAGGGTAGGAGTTCAGTTCCCAGCACACAAATCAGGTGACTCACAACTGCCTATAATTAGGAGATCTAATTCCTCTTCAGGCACACACACACACACACACACACACACTCACAAATAAAAAATATATCTTTGAAATGCTTCCTCAGCCTCAAGCCTAGCTTTTTCAGGCCGTACTCTCTACCCCTTGCTTACTGAGTCCCTTAACTGAGTATGATGGTTTTCCTTGCACAAGCACAGAATTCAGATGTAGAGGAGGGCTGCTGGACAAGGAGGCAGCCACTGAGGATAACCAGCACTGACAATTCCTTACCCACGATAATTACACTGTGGTCACCGATCTGGATTCATTGGCTTGAAGACTCTCCTGGTTTTCTTGCTTGCTTGTTATTTTTATCAGCATCTGAGATTTTTTTTTCTTCTTAAAATAGGGCCTTTAAGGAACTACTCTCAATCTAAAATAACCATCAGACTCGGGCCAAAGGGCCTCTGCTTTGAGCCCAGTGTTTTCAAGGGCCCTTTCTCACTTTCTGTACAGATTTGATCTCAGAGCAGGAAGATCCCCTAGAACCACGGGACATGCTCTCTCTTCCACAGTACAAGTACCCAGGATCTTAGACTCCCCATTCACATAACCCCATGCTCACTTCGAGTGCCTGCACTCCCTCTTATCTGGGGTCACTCCTCAAAACAGTGACTGTATTTCTAGTTCATATAACTTAGACCTGGGATGGGGCCAAGAGGCCACTCTCTGCAGGATGCTGAGGCCTGAGCTTGGATTCATAGTCCCTGCCTGTGTGTCTGAATCCTCCCAGTGGCAGATGGAGCCAGGTGTGCCATCACCAAGCGCTCTGGAGAAGAACAATGTTACCTCACACTGCCTCCCCGTCCAGCAGCTGCAGCCCCTAGCTCTGGCCTGTCAGAGGTGCCTTGGCCCTTGTTCCAGGATTTTGTCATCCACAATTTTAGTTACCTGAAGTCAACCAGGGTATACTAGATAGATTTACTCAACTTGAAATGAGCTAAAGTCATGTGAGAAGAGGAGGGAACCTCAATTAAGAAAATGCCTCCAAGCCCGGCGGTGGTGGCATACGCCTTTAATCCCAGCACTCGGGAGGCAGAGGCAGGCAGATCTTTGTGAGTTCGAGACCAGCCTGGTCTACAAGAGCTAGTTCCAGNCAGGCTCCAAAGCCACAGAGAAACCCTGTCTCGAAAAACAAAACAAAAAAAGAAAGAAAGAAAATGCCTCCATAAGATCAGGTGTGGGCCAGCCTGTCGGGCATTTTCTTAATTAGTGATTGACAGGGCAAGGGTCCACCCCATTGTGATTGGTGCCATCCCTGGGCTGGTGATCCTGAGCTGTATAAGAAAGCTGACTGAGAAAGCCAGGGAGAGTAAGCCAGCAAGCAGCACTCCTCCATGGCCTCTGCATCAGCTCCTGCCTCCAGGTTCCTGCCCCGTGTGAGTTCCTGCCCTCACTGCTTTGGATGATGAATGGTCCGCTGTATGTCCCTGTAAGTGAAATAAGCCCTCTCCTCCCCAGGTTTCCTTTGGTCGTGATGTCTCATCACAGCAATAGCAACCCTAGCTAAGACACGGGGTGAGAAAATGTTACCCTGAAAAAATCAGAGGTAGAGAATTTGCAAGTGTCAAGCTACACATTATTACCTGAACATAAGCACAGTGAGACCCCAATAGCAGCTCTGATAACCAAGCCAGCTACTGAGTGACTAATGGCGGTGTCTGGTACAGGACATGTATGCTGGTGACTCCAATCCTGGGTGGGACAGAGCAGACAGCGCGAAATTTCATCATGATTCTCCGAGTAGTTTCCCAGGACTCAGTGGAAAATGTCAATAACAGCCTCACACGGCATCACGATGCTCACACCGCTCACCTCCCTTCATCTCATCGTGGAGGCACTCGTAAGAACACGGATGAAGACAGTCTCAGTTGTTCTGATAGAGAGACCACAACCCTGCAACTTCTGCTTTGGCCTATTGTTATCAAGGCTTTGTTCCAGTATAGTTGTTGCCAATTTCCTGCTGTGCCTAAAAATTAAACTTTTTCTTTTTTGGTTTTTCGAGATAGGATTTTTCTGTGGCTTTGGAGCCTGTCCTGGAACTAGCTCTTATAGACCAGGCTGGCCTTGAACTCACAGAAATCCACCTGCCTCTGCCTCCCAAGCCCTGGGATTAAAGGCATATGCCACCACCGCCCGGCTCTAAAAATTAAACTTGTTAAACTTTACATAGGTACATGTGCATAGGAAAATCAGGATGGGTAGATAGATGGATGGATGAATGGACAGATAGATAGACAGACAGACAGCATTCACTGGGCATCTTAAACACATTTTAGACAAATAAAGAGAAATTACAATTCTTAGAAAAAAGTTTTTAAAAATAGAAACTGCCATTGCCCAGCTTCTCCTCAACTTTTCTTCCCTCAGTAGGTAAAATGTCTGTCTACTTCTGAGGTAGTTTTACAAGATGAAGTTCTGTGGGGAGAGGAAGCCTTTGCCTAAAGCCAGGGTAGGGTGTTCCGGTTCAAACAGAGTCACCTTCTCAGTCTTATCGAGGGCACACCTAAGTAACCCTTCCTCGCTTGTAGGAGACAGCCCCTATCTGCTCCATCAGATCCACACCGACCTGCAGGAGAGTGAGCACTAAGGGGTCCCGGGAGGGAGGGAGAGATTTTCTAACTCATTAGTAACTTATTCACCATGCCACCAAACTCCACGGTCCCAGGGATCTGGGTCTCCCAGGACATCTGCCCTCAGTGCCACTGACCCTAGTTCATCTGGAAGAAGTAACAGGAGTCCCTTCCCCCTCGTTGTATGTATTGGGCTATGGGATGGGTTCAGGTCCCAGGGACTGTATCAGGTCCTTGTAACTGAACCACTCTTTGCCCCTCTGAAAGCTGACACTGGAAGAAACTCTGGCAGGAGTGCTGGACCACTGCCTTCCCTGCACCCTCCTGCTCCCTCCTCCAGGAGCAAGGAGTCACGGGTTCCCACTCAAGGAAGATGGTTGGCTATGCAGCTCCATGACGGATAAACTTCAGTCTGTCTGGATCTTTAGCGGAGGAATCTCAACTAGCCCTCACAGCAGCCATGTTGCTGTTAGTCAGGATTCACCAACAGACAGAACCAATGGGCCATGCACACAACCACTCTTTGACAGCTACAGAGGCCTAGTTCCCTGAAGAAGGCTAGATCTCTTGAAGACACCCAAATCTAAAATTCTTGGATGCTCAAGACCCTTTATAGGGCTGTGTGTTATTCACATGGAACCTACACTCAACCTCACACACACTTGAAACCATTTCTAATTTTTCAATACTATCTCATGTAGCTATTCTACTGTATTTTTATTTGCATTGTTTTAATTGTTATCTTATCTGCCTGAATATTCTCCATTTAAAGGATTTAAGGCATGGATGCAAAACCCAGAAACCATAAATGGAGGACATATATACAGAAGCGAGAGAGTCAGAGCACTGTAGATTCTTACAGGGTAATCAGGTAGGTGCATCCGCTAAGGGAACCTAGGAGAGGCTCAGAGGTCTCAGCGCCTGGGCCATGATAGTCCATATGAAGAAGCCTCGGGTTGTCATTGGCAAAGGGACAGCAGTGAGGCTAGCATGTTTACTGAGTGACCAAGAAAGGCAAGCTAGACAGGATGAGCACTCAGGACTAATTGAGGTGAATTACTGTGCCGGGCCCTGGGCTTTGGGCTTCAGAGGTAGGGCCTGTTTGCCTAGCATCTGACCCTGGGATGATAAGCACAGAGTGGACACTAAAGTTATAGGGGCCATGCAGAGGAGGTTGGCTCTGGACTGGTCAGTTCCACATCAATGTAACACACACACACACACACACACAAAAAAAAAAAAAAACCTTCCAAACACATCCTCACAGACACACCCAGAAATGATGTTTAACCATATATGTGGGAAGAAAAAGAGCATGAGAGTTCCCCAGGGTCCCTTTTATTAGGGCACTAATTCCATTCATGAGGGTTCCGCCCTCACAACTTAACCATGCCCCAAAGGCCCCACCTCCTAATACCATAAACCCATAGGCCTTCAATGGATGAACTTTAAGAGAATAGAGCATTCAATCTATTACACTGCAAAGCAAATTTTCAAAATTGACTCATGGCCCTGGGTCCCTCAACTTCATGAGGAGCAGAAGGACAGCAGGTGCTGATGGAGAGGTGTAAGGGCAAGGGGTGGCAGTGTGCTGTCTACCCCTCTGTCAGTGGGATGAAATGGGAACACTGGCTTCGCAGCTCACACACAGACAGAAGGGCTCTTGCCACCAGGAGTACAGAGTAAGTCCTCTACAGTTTGGGGAACCAAAGGACTGGTATCACCCACATCTTTTAAAGAAAACAAATCTGGTTTCTGCGCTCTTAGAGAGACATATATGGATCTAATCTACAGGGTAAGTAGAAAAAGACAAGATCTCCTGAGTAAATTGTGAGCATGGGGACCTTGGGAGAGGGTTGAAGGGGAGGGGAGAATTAGGGAGGGGAGCAGAGAAAAATGTATAGCTCAATAAAAATCAATAATAAAAAACAACTTTATGAAGATGCTAGAGGTCCTTAAAGAGGAAATGAAAACTACCTTAAAGAAATCAAGG
>JAQHUG010000008.1:14535831-14557449 GCA_028555095.1 Dicrostonyx torquatus | reverse complement strand
TAAAGAACCCCAAGAAAGCCAAGAAAAAACAAGCAGGTGAAGGAAACTATTCACAACATGAAAACCAAAATAGAAGCAATAAAGAAAACACAAACTGAGGGAATTCAGGAAATGGAAAATCAGGGTAAGCAAACAGGAAGTGTAGACACAAGCATCACCAACAGAATCCAAGAGATGGAAGAGAGAATCTCTGGTGTTTGAAGACACAAGAGAAGAAATAGATACATCAATCAGGAAAAAAATGTTAAATCCAATAAATTCCTAACACAAAGCATCCAGGAGGAAATCTGGGACACCATGAACAGACCAACCTAAGAATAATGGGAATAGACAGAGAAGAATCTCAGTTTAAAAAAAAAAAAACAACCTAGAAAACTCTTCCAAAAATCCCACAAAAGGACCTCAAGAGTAACACTCAACTTTATACACCTGCCAAGCCTAAAGCACCTCCATGGACACACTGCCCAGGAAAACCACAATCCTGTCCAAGTATTCATATCCGGGAGCAAGTCCAGAACCAACTCAGCACGAGCTGGAGAGCTAGCTCAGTGAGGACAAGATGGAGGACCTGGCTTGGAATCCCCCAAACCACATAAAGTCAGACACAGTAGCACACATCTGTAATCCCAGTCCAGCTGTGAAGAGACGGGAAGTGGAGAATCCTCACAAGTCCATAGCCCAGCTAGTGTAGGCAGCCACACACGAGAAAAAGGAGATCCTGGTCTCAAACAGAGGAGAAGGCAAGGACCAACACTCAAGGCTGCTTTCTGACTTCCGTACACATGCTGTGGCAATGGGATGCCTGAACACACACACACGTACATACAAGGGTGTGCACACACATGCACACACACACCACAAACAACCCACTTTCTGACCACTCCTCCACAATGAAGACAGATTTACTCAGGATACTGGATCTAAATGATTTTCGTTTCAATTCACAAGCATACATTCTGCCAATTTTGAGTGCTTACTCTGAGCAGAACACGCTTTATATATCATGTGGGTTTTGGTTGTTTTTTTTTTTTTCCCCTGAGGTGTTTAGGTTAATTTTAGACATACAGGGAAAGAGGCCCATGGAAACGAGAGCTACCTATGTGTTCCCCTGGCAAGCAGGACATGAAGTGCGAATCTGAGTGTCAGGAGTGAGCTTGGGTATTATCCAGCTTTCCGAGGCCCCGTCCAGAAAGCACAGCTGCGAACGGATGACGTGTGAATGCAAGACCTACTGGAGACATCCCATGAGTGCTTACACATGCTGCATGGAGCACATGCCACAGACCCGACGATCCAGCCTTAACCATACAGGCATCAATACAGACGGAAAGGTTTGTCCTGCAGGGTCCTTGTCCTTCTGCTGTGCACTGGACATATCGGCCAGGTAACCAGAAAACTGAACCGATTTCCCAGCCACACACAGGGCTGCACGGGGTGGTGGTGGGGAAGCCAGCACTAGGAAACCTGACAGAAGAGGACAGCAAGTTCAAGGCCAGACCTGGCCTCAAACACATATCAAAGAATAAAAGAAAGAAAGGAGAAAGGAAGGGAGGGAGGGAGGAAGGAGGGAGGAAAAGTGGGAGAAAGATTGGAACAGGAAGGGAAGCAGGTAGGAAGAAGGCGAGGACAGAGGAATAAGGAAGAAGAGGGGAATTTATGTGACTTACAAAAAAAATCATAAATTTATAAGCTAATTAAAATCTAATTTAAAAGGCAGTTTGAGCCCAGTATGCTTCACGGATGTACAGTGCTTTTCTGCAGAAGATGTGCATTAAATGAAATTTCAGTGTCGTAGCCTCCCTGTGAGTGTTAGTCAGGGAGGCCCCTGAAGCCACCAAAACAAAGCAGGCTAGTTGTCGCTGCTCTTGCTTACCCACCGGAACTAGAAGGTAAGATCCTACTGGAAAACAGAAACACTTTAGCTGCAGGACAGACAAATCAAGCTGGAACTGACCTGAAAATTTCCTTCTACTAAGCAGCTTTCACAGTGCCCAAGGGTGCTCAGCAGACCGCTGGAGGAGAAAATAAGTGGTCAGCCTGAAGATTCAATGCTAGTCTGCCAGGCAAGATGTGCCCATGGGTACCACAGCAGAGCGGAAGGTGAGGGGGCAATAACCAACCACCTTCTGATTAGATCTGGGCTATGTGCTACAGGAGGGAATCCTGCCTGGTACTATAAACCAGCTCACGGCTCGGGAGGTCAAGCTGGCCAAGGGGCTGAGAAGAAGTGACCGTTAAGTGTTCAGCCCTAAATGAGACATCCGTGTTAACCACTCTCTCCCTAAGGCTCAGGAAAATCAAAGAAGAGGAAGTGGAAGGAAGGAACTGAGAGTTTCATTCAATAACCCATATGTTTTGGAGGGAAGCACTGTCCATTCATGCAGGATACCTGTGTTCAAACCAATTTTTAAATTAGCCTGCAAACTCTAGGGTATCTTGTGTGAGTCAAATAAATTCGCCCCTTCTCCCCTCACCTCCTCTGTCCTCCCCTTCTACCTCCCTACCTTCTTTCTTTCCCTCCTTCCCACCTTCCTTCCCTCCCTCCTTTCTTTCTTCCCTCCTAGCCCTTCTTTCCCTTCTTGTAAGAGCCAGAGGATGAGAACTCACTGCACTTGTGGCTTCCTGCACAAGCGCAGGCCATGAAGATCACTCCACAGGCAGCATGATTAGATACTGTGTGTTATAAACGGAGAAGGAGAACATGTTGGGTAGCGTCCCAGGAGAGTGAGAGAGGGGAGCCGAGGTGGATATGATCAAGGCATAGTATATGAATGCATGACATTGTCAAAGAATAAATTTTACATATATATGTATATGTGTAATATTATATATGTTATATTATATGAATATTAATATAATTTATTTCTATTAATATATTTATATTATTATATTATATATTTACAAGAAGTTGTAAGTAGGCCACCAAAGATTGAGCACCACAAGGCTCACTGAAATGTCTATCTTTTGATTCTCAGCCCTTAGTCTGTTTCAGTGTTGAACTGTGCTCCTCTAACATAGGTCCAAGTCCTAATCCCTAGCACCTATGACTATACCTTTACTGGATAGACCATTTGTAGATATAATCAAAGCAGGATGAGGTCATACTGAAGTAGTGTTATCTGAAGCCCAGTGTGACCAGTGCACCTTGCACAAAGAGGCTCGTGAAAGGGCCCTGCAGCCTCACTGTCAGAGACTAGCATGATAAGCCCACAAGACACAGCAAGGATTGCCCACCACACCAGAAGATACAGAAGCCAGGATCCTTCTCTGGGGCCTTCAGCGACAGAAATCATGGTCCTGCAGATAGCTAGCTTTCTCTCATGTCCATGGCTAATCTGAAGGCAGTCAGGGAGCAGCACCTCTGGGGAGAGCTACTGGTCCTGCCACTCCTGGCTGAGCCCCATCCCCAGCTGCTGCCATCACACGGATGACTGCTTCCATCCAGCTCAAACTTGGAGCCAACCATCATGCCTCCAATGAAACTGCCCACAGACCAAGCCAGAAACACCTGCAACCCCCCAAGCCATACAGTGTTCTTAAATCTTCAACAACAGATACGATAGAGAGAGAAATTCTTTCTATCCCATTTACCTCACCCAAACATACATCAAATGCACCCTGGCAGAAGCAACTATTGTTAACAATTTGTATGTTTCTTCCAGTCACCCATTTATGCAAAAACACACACACACACACACACACACACACACACACCACATAAGCATGTGCATTTTTTAAGAATGAATTTATGCATCTGTTTCATTTTATAATCTGTCCTGTAAGGATTTGACAATAAAACTTACGGGTTGCATGGTAAGTGTCACAAATCAGGCTCCTGTCAGATTGCTGGCCTCAGGTTACACTTCCACCTCCTCGCCAGTGAGTGACCTTGAATAACCTGCCTAGCTCAGGGCTCAGGTGTGTCCTCTGAGGACAATAAAAGTATTGACTTACAGGGCTGCCACGGGGGACAAGGTTTGTGTAAAGTGCTGAAGACAAACACGGACCCAGTAATAGAGACAGCAGTGTTTCCAACATTTGCCATCCTGAGGTCGTAAACAGCAGATAGAGCGTCCTGTGTGGGCATGCTGAGTATTCCTGAGGGATGGTCCCCGTCACCAGCAGTGGGATTACTTAATCAACTGATAGATACGATTTCTGTTGGCTCAGCACTGCTAACTTAGGCCTCCCAAGGACAAAAATAGATATGAGGGTGGCTCAGCCAATACTGGGTGGCTGAAATGGCTTTCCCTGTGTCCTTTTGCAGCCTCTGATGACACCAAGAGTAGGTATCAATTTGTCTTCAGCACATCCTACCCACTCCCTTTCTCTGGATCTACTAACCATGATCTTTGCCAGTTCTGTTTCTGGTTCATCCTTTTCTTTTTTTAGCACAATAGCTTTTATTTATTCTTTGACAATTGCATACATATAAACAGTGTATGTGTTGATCAATGCACCCCAGCTTCCTCCTCCAAGTCTCCTCACATACTGCCCAATACATCCCCACTTCAAGTCCTCTCCTTTTTTTTTTTTTTCCACTGCATCTAATTAGGGCTGCCTGTTGGAATGTTAGCTGATCTTGTTGGCTTGGTCTTGTACATATCATCATAGCTGTGGTGAGTTTGTTCATGGCCATGTCACGTCCAGAAAGGCATTTCACAGCACCCGTCCCCATCCTCTGGCTCCTACATCCTTTCCACTCCCACTTCCATGATGTCCCCTGGACCTGGGGATGGGGTGGGGCTCATACATACAGATGCCCCATTTAGAGCAGAGCACTTGACAGTCACTTATTCTCAGCCCTGTGACCAGCTATGAGTCTCTGCAATAACTGCTGCCCACTGCGGAGAGACGCGTCTCGGGGCATCGCTTATGTGAGGGTAAGAGCATAAAGGTTTAGAGGGCAGTTTGGCATATCCATTTAACAAGACAACAGTCGCAGGTTCTCCCTAAGGCTTCTGACCTCTCTAGCCATAGAACTTTTGACCCGATTTAGAGAACCAGACATGAATTTCCTCCTGCAGCGCACACCTCAAATCCAGTCAGAAAATGGTTGCTCCCATAACCTTCATGCTATCATTGTACCCATGGGCACATCTTGTCTTGCAGGTTCGTGCTGTAGCACGAGGATTAATGGCTTTTCTTTCCTGGCAGCCTGAAGGGTACCTTTGAGCATGGTGATAACTACCCAGGCAGGGAGACTTAGCAGGTCAGGGCCAGCTTGAATTCTTTATATCTTTGCATAACCAACATGTGTTTTATTTCCAGCAATAGGGTCTTAGCCTCTAGGCAGGCGACCAGGGGCAGCGGCAATAACCTGTGTTGTTTTAGGGACTTCTAGCTATCTTACTTTTCCTTCTTCATCTGCCTTTGCTTTCTCTGTGCCATGGTAACTGAGCATTTATGACTGTTCACACTAACACATATTTTCACTCACGGGATTGCTTCATTATCTTTAATTTGTTATGCAAAAAAAGTTTCCAAATTTTGGCGGAACAGCCTGACAGCCTTTTCTACTGACATCTTGATCATGGGAAAAGTTTTTTCCACTCCAACCTTATGGAAAACAGTCCTCATTATCTCAGTCCAGTAGGACCAAGGAGAGATGGACTCAAGGCAGAAGAATGAAAAGGGAGACTGTTCTCATAACAAATAACTTAAAAAAACTTGAGTTGAATTTTTATCTGGAAAATTTAATGTAAATATGTTCTTGGTCTAATGGTGAACAGAATTTTTGTTACTGTTTCAAAAATCCAGTAACTTTCAAGACGAGCACAAAAGCAAGCAGGTTTTTGCGGAGGGGAATGCAGCTTCTGATCCACTTCTTTGACGTGTGAGAATGCCTCAATTTAGCGCTAGCCATTTACCCAAACACATGCTTGCTTCATGGGTTCGCCCACACGTCTGACTTACTCCTTTGCTATTGCAATCCCTCCCTTTTGAAGAAACTCTCTTGATGTTCTGTGAACTTTCTCTTCCTCATTCCTGCCCTGGTGCTGGCTTCTGGAACCTTCTCGGTTGAGCACTGACCCACTGTCCCTTCCACCAGCTTCCTGAGAAGGCCATTTGCTTTGGCGTGGTACCTCACAGAGTTAGCAACAACAGAGCCAGGACAAACGTTTGAATGTTGGAAGAGGTCATGCGCAGTTGGGTTTTGGTTAGTAATTTTTATTTTATTTTAATTTTTAAGTCAGGGCCTCTCTACATAGTCCTGGCTGATCTGGAACTCACTATGTAGACCAGGCTGGCCTCCAACTCCAAGAGATCCACCTGCTGAGATTAAAGGCATAGTGAAGGCCTGCATCACCACATCTGGCTCTTAATAAATAAACACTTCCACTAGGTGTGTGATTTTTTAATTTTTTTGTATAGCTAACTCTAAAACTTCAGGATCTCAGATCGTGAGCATGGGAACAAGAGGAACCTCTTGAAGCCAACGTTCTACGTTGCTCACATCAAGGGTATGGGCCAAGCACGATTTAAGGCCCGAGTGTTTCCTGGCTTCTGCATATGTCTTTGTCCAGGCAAGAACAAGAGACGCTGCTAGCCCCACCCTCACATATGCATGTACACTGACAATTCCACCTGCCTTCTCCCTGATGGTTGGGTTTTGGGGGCGTGGGGGGAGGATAACTATTCATAAACATGAATGTTTCCCAAAACAGGACAAACTAAAGTCAAGGCCTGTGAGTGTGAGTGTTTTCTTAAGTTAGCAAGAAGACGAACAAATGTTCTTGTCCTTTTGCCTGAGAGACAGGAGTGGGGTGGAGTGGGATGGAACTGTGAAAAAAGTCTCAGTTCCCTCCCCCTTTACTCCTTCCCTTTCTCCCTTTCTCCCTCCCTCCCTCACTCTTCCCGCTTGGTGCCTGTGCCTCCATTGCCTGGCTGTCATGAGTCAGAGACTGGTGAGTGCCTAACTGGATTCCTAAGTGTGTCAATGTGAACAGCTGTGCCAGCATCCCAGATCACACTGGCCAGTAGAGCAGCAGGGAAACGATGGGACGGTTATGGCCCAAGCCCTCAAGGATGCTACAACACTGTGATAAGGAACGTTATAGCAAACTGATTGGGGGGATGAAGGGGACAGGCCATCTAGATGGGGGAGTACAGGACCCAAGGCCCCCTGTGGAACTTCCCTTGGGGTCTCCAACATGGGCAGGGCACTCACTGGCCTTCTACTTGACCAAGCTCTAACTGGAACCACTACTTTATGGGGTTTACATAATGAATATTATTAAGATGACTTGAAGAACACATCCTGGGTGGTGTTTTTCCTTTTTTTATGGAAACCTGGGGTCTAGAGCAGGGGTCAGCAAGCTGCAGCTTAGGCTGGCCAAGCCTGGCCCATCACCCATCTTGGTAAATAAAATTTTATTGGATTGCCTAGGGCTGGTCTGCACTACAATAGCAGAGATGAGTAATTGCAACAGGAACCATATGGCCCACAAAGCCTAAAGTATTTACTCTTGGCCTTTTGCAAAAAGGAGGTTGCCAACCCCTGATTTAGAGGAAAGACATCTGAACTCAGACAAGCCCAAGTGTTTGTGCTTCCATGGAGGTAGTATTATGAGTTAAAAGGGAGGCAAGCCCAGTGGCCAAAATCTCCCTCCAATGTTTAGTCATCTGTTAAAATGAAAATATCAATCCATATTCTTTACCTTCTCCAAGACTGCTGTGGAGAGGGCTCATGCTCTCCCTGCTCTTCCTGCATTCCTTCTCATAGAGGACTGTGCTGTGGAGAGGGCTCATGCTCTCCCTGCTCTTCCTGCATTCCTTCTCATAGAGGACTGTGCTGTGGAGAGGGCTCATGCTCTCCCTGCTCTTCCTGCATTCCTTCTCATAGAGGACTGTGCTGTGGGGCCAAGCAGCTCATGTTCAGGATCCTTTCTAAGGTCTGGTCCCCAGATTTGCATCTCCTCTTCCTCTTTTTCCTCCTCTTTCTCTTTTCTTCTTTCTATTTCATCTCCCTGTCCTTCTCCTCCTCTTCCTTTTTCTATTCCATCTTCCATCTCCTTCTTCCCCTATTCCACCTCCATCCTCCTCTTCTTGCTTCTCTTCCTCCGTCTGCTCCTATTCTTCCTCCTCCACCTCCTGCCTTCTAGGGATGAACTGGGAGCCTCACACAAGCTCCTCGACTTCCATCCTCTTTTGTTCTTTTTCATTTTCCTTTTTTGTTGTTGTTGGGTTTTTTTGGTTCTTGTAATTTGTTTTTCAAGACTAGATTTTTCTGTGTAACAGCCATGGCTGTCCTGGAACTCACTCTGTAGACCAGACTGGCCCCAGACTCACAGAGATCCACCTATCTCTGCCTTCCAAGTGTTGGGATTAAAGGTGTGTGCCACCATGGCCTGGCGAGTTATTTCTCTTAAAGAAGGATGGAAAGAAATGGGTTCTGCCCCTCATCCGAATGAACACATCTAAGGTAGTGCCTGCCCCACCCAGGGTGGCTTTGTGTCTTTTAGACTCCCAAGTTGCGGGACAGTGAACTCTCCATCTGTAGCCTGCTCTGAGCCCCACTCTAATAACCAGAGCCTCTAATTGGGAAGGGTCATCCTCTGACTCTCACAGCCAGCTGACTATGCTAGTTAAATGTTTGGTTTTGGTTTTTTGTTTGTTTGTTTGTTTGTTTTGAGGTAGGATCTCACTAGGCAGCCTTGACTGTCTTAGAAATCATTATGCAGACCAGGCTGGCCTCAAACTCATAGAAATCCACCTGCCTTTGCCTCCCAAGTGTTAGGATTATAGGTGTGCACCACCATGCCAAGTCCTAGTTAAGTTGTTTTGTTGTTGTTGATAATGTTGTTATTTGGGGGCCTTTTTAATGCGACAACTTGACACAACACCTAGATACTTGGTTTGAAAATCTTCCACATATCACTGTGAGGGTGTTTTCGATGAGAGTAATACTGAAATCAGCAGATTTGAATAAAGCAGATTGTCCTCTCTGGTGTGGGTGGGGCTCATGCAGTCAGCTGGAGGCTTAGACACATCAGGAAGACTGACCTCCACTGAGCAAGAAGTTAATCTGTCAGCAGATGGCCCTTGGCTTTCTTCTGAAAATCAGCTCTTCCGCAGCTTTCCAGCCTGCTGGTCTACCCCACCCACTGTGGCTGTGCCAGAACACTACTACATGGGTCAATTCTCTGATTTCTCTCCATCCTTCTACATACACATGGATATTCATTCATCTCTCTCTCTTACACACACACACACACACACACACACACACACACACACACATTGATTCTGTTTTTCTGAGCTCTATTCCCTGTGTGTGCTCACAAATTCAAACTGAAGAAGATGAGAGAGGTCTCAGGTATAATTTCCAGCCTGGTATCATGGGGCCAGGTTCTTTGAGGTTTAATGAGCAGTTGTCTTGCGGCCATTAGCACAATTAATGGCTCATCATTTGGGCCCCTTGGGCTTGTTGGCTGTCATTTAGAGTGGGATGATAGACCCAGCTGTTCGTCCTTTGATCTTAAACAGGTATCACAGTAGCTTCTTCAACAGAAGTCCAAAATCCTTCCACAAGCGGCAACAGCCCATACTCGTCAGCAATACTTGCAGTTCAAACAGGAACAAATTGGCCAGATGAACCAAGGCAAGACTATAAATCCTAGTACTCAGTAGACTGAGACAGGAGGGTGGCAAGTTTATTTTAAACAGGAAGGTCTTGAGAGGGACAATCTGCTAAAATAACTTTTAGTAGAAACCTAGGGGACAGAAATAAGCTTTTTAGGCTCACTGAGTAGGCAGCACAGAGAGGCTGTGTTGGAGTAGACTCGGGGAAGCTGATGTAGGAGGAGGGAGGGAGACAGCACGGTGAGGTAAGGCAAGAGTGTGACACAGACCATGTGAGCCTTCGCTGTCATGGTGACAGCTTGTGCCTTACTCCGCCTGAGAAGGGCAGTGCTCTGGTTTGAATGGTCTTCAAAATTCATGTGTTCGGAGTCAACCCCTTCTTATGGTTTGGGCATGAAGTATCCCCCAAACAAATCACAGGTTGAAGGCTTGGCCCCTGAAGTACTATCCAAAGGTGGGGATTGGAGGGAGCAATTAGCTCATGGGTTTCTGAGCTAATTAATGGACCAATCCATTAATAGAATCATAATCTGAAGAACGTAGTAGGTACAGTTCAGCTGAAGGAAGTAGGCGACTGGGTCTATGCCCATGAGGGCTGTTTCTTATCTCTGGACCTTCCCCAACTCCCTTCTCCATCCTGAGCAGCATTCTGCCACCATACCCTGTGCCATGGTATTTCTACTTTGCCACAGTCCTGAAAACAAACAAAGCTAACCGACATCATGGACTGAAACCATGAGCCAAAATAAATCACTCTTCCTTCGGTATGCTCTCCTTAGGTTTTGGTCACAGCAGTAATATTTTAAAAAGAAAACATGATATAGTCCTCAAAGTCATACATGGTAGTGGCATTTGGAAGTGATCATAGCGCTGCCACAAGTGATTGAGTAAGCAGCTTAATTCTCCCTAGAACGGGTCTGCCATTGAAGTCAGTCTGACCATATCTCATGAGTCTTCTCTCCATGTCATGTACCTCAGAACACCACAGAGTCCTCATTGGCAAGAAGGCCTTCACCAGATGTGGCCCTAAACTTGAGAGCTCCCAGTTTCTAGTACTGTAAGAAATGCAATTCTTTTCCTTGAAATTATTTAGCCTTTTGTACTTGGGTATAGTAACAGAGGTAGAAAACCATAGGAAGGTTTGCAAAAGTAAAGAGACAGGGTCTTGCTTCAATGTAGAAGGACCGTGGGGGACCCAGACTCCTGTGGAGAGCAACAGACAAGATGGAGGAAAGGAGACAGAGTGGGCAGCTTCTCCTGCAGCTGAAGGCTTATGTAGGCTCTAACTAGGTAATGTTAGGGCAGAGGAAAGAGATGGGGAACACTGAAGTTGACAGGATAGGATCACGGCTGAGGTACAGACAGAAGGGAAGGAAGAAGGATGAGCAGTGGCAGAAAAGGAATTATAGTTTGCTGAGCTGTGAAAACCAGAGGATGGCTGGTTGGGAAGAAGAGTTAGAAATAAATAAAAGTTTGACTTTAAACATATTTACTTCAAGAAGTTCATTAGGTATTCACGGTAATGAGATTTAGGAAATGGGACAGCCGAATATAGCACCTGCCATACGGAGCACCTTCATCTAAAGCAAATAGGAGATCAATTCTCTCCCATGCAGTTCTCTCATCTTTATCAAACATAACTATGAAAATACACAGATTTCCTTGGACTCAGTGGCTTTCCTATCTTGAGGACACCTGTAGCACCTGCACTATGGGACGGCACGTGAGCCGGGAACTAGGCTGGAGATTTAAAACATACACACACAGACAGAGATGTGGGGACATGGGTCACCCTTGAAACAAGAATGCCAAGAATGCCAACTTTATTGTGCTCAAGGGAAGCTTATGTAGGGATCCTTAACTGATAGCCACGCCCCAGCTCTTGGGATTTTCAGCTGTAAAACCCATCAGAATTCACTCCCCTGACATCAGGAACTGAGGGTCTCAAGCTCAGAGCAGCTGCAGGCACAGGTAAACAAGTTGTTTACTTCCTTCACTCCAGCAGGCAAAGGGTCTGAGGCAGGCAAAGAAAGTCAAAGGGCCGGGGGTCTGCAGCCCCCAACAGACACCCATGTCACATAGAAATTTCGCTAAATACGTGTTTTGTGCTTGTTTTCTGTGTGGGTTTTCAGGTTGTTTGTGATTTCTTTTGGTTTGTTTTTCATAGCTTCTCTTGTGTATGACCCATAACTATATGGAGAACAAGCTGGCTTGCATGGGTACTCCTGCCTCTGAAGTACTGGGATCGCATGCACCACCACACCTGGTTGTTCTTCCCCTGTTAATTGTCTTTTGCTATAGACAAGTCACTGTAGACTTCCCTTCTCCCCTGCAAAGCGAGTGATGTCCCGTGCAGAGTCCAGGGGAAAGGCTGGAAAAGGTTAGAGTCCTCAGAATAGAAACAGGACTTAAAGCAGAGACCCTGGGAAGTGATATAAATAAGAGAGATGAAAAAGTGAGTCCTGGGCAGCCCAGAGCTGGAACTCAGAAGAGAGACTGGTCTCAGATACCAAGACAGCCTGGGAAGCAGAAGAGAAAACCAGAAGAGCGGTCTCCAAAGTCAACAACACTCAACCACAGTTGGGTTGCCCGTGATGAGTGGACACAGACAGACACTCCTCTGCAGCCTGAAGAGTTCCCCTAAGGGAACTCAAATTAGGCAAATACAGAATTTGTAGCTTTGCTACAGAAAGAAATTTCTGGACTAGCCAGTATGAGGCAGAATTGTGGTTTTATTGACATTATTTTAATATGGACTTTAAGCACCAGGGTTAGGAGAAAAAGAGAAGCTCAGAAATAAGACACTCCCAAGTGTTGGTGTGGGTTCCCAGAGAGGGTCACAATTAAATGTCTTAGCATTGGCCATATGTGCCACTTTGGTGGCTCTCAAGTTCATTTCAAAAGATTGCTGGTATTGTAATTTAAATAAATGCCTCAAAGAAAAGTTACAACATCTAACAAGGCTCACATAGCTTGTTTACTGGAAGAGGGGATAGAAGGGGCAGAGAAGGGAGCAGAGAGGGGAGAGGAAGGTAGAGACAAGAGTGGCAAAAGAGAGAGAAAGAGGGAGTGAGAAAGAGAAGGAGAAAAAAAGAGAAAGAAGGAAAGAGATGAGAGGTGGGCAGGTCCATCTTTTAAAAGGGAACATAATGAATGTAATGGGGGTGCTCTTAGTGGCTGCAGCTGAGGATGGTAGCCTGTCAGAACCCCAGTGGCAGGCTAGTACAGATGCCTGAATTCTAACAGCTGGGAGACTTGTTTTTCCTCTCCCCCACCTCTCTTTTGAGAAGTGAGGTTATAAAGTAGCACCAAAGATGCCTTGGATGGATTTTTAATCTGCTAAAGTAAAACCAAGGCTGTACAAGTCATTTAGTACATGGCCTTTCTCTCCAGTTAGGTTTCTAATGAGATTCTTAGAAAGCTGCAAGTTTATATCTGGGAAGGGAAAGGTATAAACTTTGCTAATTGTGCTGGAATTCTTGCTTTTCATGTGGCATTGACTTCAGCTTGATTCTTGGGGAAGGGGTTCCTCCTCTTCTGTCCCCATAATTACTGCCTTTCTCTCCTGCCTCAAGATCAAGATGAAGCAGAGAGCTGGCAGTCAGAGTTGGCAGTCAAAGCTAGCAATACAAATA
The DNA here is from genome assembly GCA_028555095.1 of Dicrostonyx torquatus. NCBI lineage: Eukaryota > Metazoa > Chordata > Mammalia > Rodentia > Cricetidae > Dicrostonyx > Dicrostonyx torquatus. The sequence goes on along the minus strand of JAQHUG010000008.1, from coordinate 14,544,229 downwards.
TCTTTTTGTGGCCTTGGCCAATCCAAGGAGGCCAAAAAAATGTATATACATATTATGTGTGTGTGTGTATATATATATATATATATACACATATACGCGTACGTGTACGTATATATGTTGAGAACACAATCTAGATAAGAAAAGAGAAAGAAATAAAGACATCTAGAAACTTGTGCAGAGTTCTGTCACAAAGGGGATGAACGGAGCACTGACAAGAAAGAACAGGGTTATAAGGGTGGATCCTAGTGATGCTGTTTCTTGCTGCAGTGGATGCTCTGACTGAGGGGAGTGGGTGATCAGAGAGGGGAAACAATGCAAACAGAGGAACAGGTTATGAACCGTGAGTAAATGAAGTCGGTATCCAGCATGTACGAAGAGGTAAAGGGCTGGGGAGAGGGCTCAGGGGTTAAGAGCGCATGCTCCTATGCAGGACTGGAGTTTGGTTCCCAGCACCCACATCATGTTTCTCACAACTGCCTGTAACTCAGGCTCCAGGAGAACAATGGACATCTGCATTCCTGTGAACGCGTCCCACCCATTCACTCACACTCGGTCACATAATTGAAGATAAGAAAATAAATTCTTTAGCCAGAAGTGGTGGTGCACACCTTTAATCTTAGCCCTCTGGAGACAGAAGCAGGTTGTTCTCAAAGTTAGCATGGTCTACTGAGTGAGTTCCAGGGCAGCCAAGGCTACACAGAGAAACCCTGTCTGGAGAAAACAAAAGAAAGAAAGGAGGGAAGGAAGGAAGGGAAGAACGAAGGAAGAAGGAAGGAAGGAAGAAATAGAAATTCTTTGAGAAAAGAAGTGGTTTTTAAACATCCAACAGAATAATGTTCGTCCTTTTCTGGAACAAAATGAACTGAAAAATGATCAAGTTTTAAAAGTCCACAGAACTTTCATGTGTGAGCGGTTCTTCTCAACCATTTTACCATGAGGTGGCAGTAAACAGCTTCATGAGCATTCGCTGCCTCTGAAAAACACCTCTGAGAAACAGGCAGGAGCTGAAGATGATTGTGAATACATGTATGTAACACAACACGTGTTCTAAAGCACATGTCTCTGCCTCCTCGTCTCTTCCTACCGCACAAACCCACATTCATATGCACACACTTACACATAATTAAAGGAAAATCAAGAGAAAAAAGTGAACACATGACTACAATAAAGCCTTAAAATTTCACATGTAAAATTTTTACTTAAGCACTTGAAAATGTATCTACAAAAAAAAAAAAAAAGAAAGAAAGAAAACCACCCACGCACAAAGATGGTTTAACAGCTTTGTTCAGAATTGCCAAGGCGTGGAAGCAAGCAAGGTTCCTTCAGTAAGTGAGTAGATAAACTGAAGTACAGGCAAGGACTATCCTGTGCTGGAAATAAATGTGCTATCAAGTCATAAATGACGGAGAACATTTAACTGTGTATTACTAAAAGGAGGAAGCCAATCCGAAATGGCTACTAGTACTTGACACTGAAATTCTGGAAAAGATAAAACTATGCAGAAAATGAAAGAAAGTATCAATGATTTTATGAGTCGGGGCAGTGGAACTGTTCAATAGGTAGGACATGATTTTTAGGGTTCAGTCACTGTCCATTTGTCCAAACCCATAGAACAGGCCACACCAAGAAAGAACCCAATATAAACACGGACCTTCAGTGCTAATGGTACATCAACACCACGTGAACTAAACTTCTCCATTCTGACCTTGACTGAGCAGAAAACTGTGACCGTGATGGAATGTTGCAAGTCTAGAGCTAAAGCCATCTTAGGCTCTCTCCAGCCCTTTAGTGGGCAATACCTGAGCTTTTGTATGAAACAGAATAGTCTCATGGCCAAGGGCAAACAACTTGGGGATATCACTAAGTTTAGTCGACCTCTGGCTCCCACAAACCCTAAAACCAAGAGAACACCCAGAGGAATAGCCTCCCACCTGGTGCCCCTCCTAATGCCACCCATGACGTTTCTGTTTTGACACTGAAAATTCGCGTGACCTCTTCCATGATGAGACATGTCATTCAGGGTAATGTGAATGGTCACCCATGAGTCACTCACAGTCACCCATAGTTGGTTCAGAATAAGCTTTTTTCCCACTTCCTTTAAAGCAGACTCGTTTTGTGCCATCAGTCAATCCATCGGCTGTAACAAATGCTTCACTCTGGTGGGGAAGCTGACAACAGGCTGATTTCCGTGGGTTGGAATGGGGAGCATACAAGACATTTCTGCAGGCTCATTTCAGCTTTGTTGTGACTCTAGGGACAGGGAAAGAGCTGGGGAGAGGAGGGCAGGCAGTTGCATTGGCAGCTATCAGTAGGGCTGATCTAAGTATGCGGAGAGTCAGTGATGCTTGGCACCAGATCCAGGGTGGAGGAACGTGATGCTGGGTTTATGAAGTACATCTGTGGTCTTGTTTCTGGGCACTGCTCTGGAGTAGTGTACCTCTCCGAACACGACTACAGTTCGAATGTAACATGTCCTCTGGAGGCTCATGTGTTTGAACACTTGGTCTCCTGCTGCTGGCTCCATTTGGAGAGTTCATGGGGTAATACTGGAGAAAGTGAGTCTCTGGGGACAGCCTCCAGATCCATAGCCCACCCAGCTCTGCTTTCTGTCAGCTCTCCTCTTTCTGTTCTAATTCCAGTGAGCTGAGGAGGTCCAGTCATGTGTTCCTGCAGCCACAGAATTACCCGGATAAACCCTTCTCCCTAAGTTATTTCCCAGCAGGTGTGTGTCACACTGAGGAGAACCATAACTGATACAAACACCAATGTGCAGCCTGTGGCAGGGAGCTCCAGGACAACCTCAGAAGGGGGCATTACCAGGAAAACCAATCAAGGCCTTAGAGAGCTGGAACATTTAGCCCCACCTCCAATAGAAAAGAGAAGGGGTAAAGATGGAGTTGCTCACCATTTACCAATGATTTAATCAACTATGCCTTCCCAGGAAGGCCTCCATAAGAACCCAGAAGACAGGGCTCAGTGAGATTCCAGGCTGCTGAACACATCCAAGTTTGGAGACAGTAGCATTTTCCAATCCATCCAGATTTCTAAGCTCTGAGCCTTCCAGATCTTTCCCTGTGTGTTCTTTCAGTAACTATTTTCATCCTTCAAAATATCCCTTGTAACAAACCAGAACACATAAGCCAAGTCTTTCTGTGAGTTCCAGGAGCCATTCTAGCAAATTGTCAAAGCTGAGTGTGTTACTGGTATAGTGGTCAGGGTCTATGGCAGGGGCTCCCAGGTTCTTGGTTCCTACCTACGGAACTGAAATACAGACCCACACCAAACTGCAAAAGAAGCAAGCTAACTTTATCTACATCAAAACAGTTGTGCAGGCTTGTGCTGGATAGTTTTATGTCAATTTGACCCAGGCTAAAGTCATCTGAGAGGAGGGATCCTTAAAAAGGAAGATGCTTCCATAAGATTGGGCTGTAGGCCAACCTGGAAGGTATTTTCTTCATTAGTGATTGATGGAGGAGGGCCCACCCCATTGTGGGTGGTGCCATCCCTGTGCTGATGGTGCTAGGTTCTATAAGACAGCAAGAGGAGCCAGATGGTGGTGGTGTATGCCTTTAATCCCAGCACTCGGGAGACAGAGGTAGGAGGATCTCTGTGAGTTGGAGATCAGCATGGTCTACAAGAGCTAGTTCCAGGACAGCCAGGGCTATACATAAAAACCATGTCTCAACAAAAGAAAGAAGAAAGGAAAGGATGAGGAGGGAGAGAAAGAGAGGGAGAGAGAAAGCTGAGCAAGCCAGGTGGGAAGAAACCAGATAGTAGCACCTGTCCATGGCCTCTGCATCAGCTCCTGCCTCCAGGTTCCTACCCTGCTTGAGTTCCTGCCCTCACTACTTTTGGTGATGAACTATTAGATGAAATTGTGAGTGAAATAAATCCTTTCCTCCCCAGGTCACTTTTGATCATGGTGTTTCATCACAGAAGTAGTAACCCTAGGATAAGTTTATAGAGGGAAAGACTGTCAAGACTGGCAGCAGACCTCATAAGTGAGAGTATGGTGGTACACATGATACAGAGAAGCAAGCTGAAAACAACTTCCGGTCGGCAGTTCCCTGAGGTGGTCAACCCTAGAAACCACTTCCAAAAGGTAAGCACACTGAAGATGGGCAGCCTGAGCCTCAGGGTAAGCCCGAGCCTCAAATCCAGTGGCAGGTTTTGGTGAGATAATCAAAATGAACTTCATTTCATCTGGAGGGCAGTGGCTAGGCACCATCATGACAAAGAATCTATTCTTGGGCTGGAGAGATGGGTCAGAGGTTAAGAGCATTGCCTGCTCTTCCAAAGTCCTGAGTTCAATTCCCAGCAACCACATGGTGGCTCACAACCATCTGTAATGAGGTCTGGTGCCCTCTTCTGTCCTGTAGGCATATACACAGACAGAATATTATATAATACATAATAAATAAATAAATATTTTTTAAAAAAATAATCTGAAAACAGAATAATCCCTAGGGTTCTGAGATCAGGGAATGTCTATAAGAAGGAACCTCAATCTAGCCTCTGATGAGAGAGGCCTAGAGAGGCAGCTATAGAGAGGAAAGGGAACAGACACTGACCAGTCAAAGGGTACAGGTAGCCAGAGGTCGGCTCAGGCTAGAAGTACAAAAGCTGACACAACCCCACTCTTAGTAGCCTGGAGCAGGTCTCATCATCAGAGCATTACCCTGAAGGCTGACAGCAAATGGATCCCGTCCTGAAGCCATCTGTCCACTCCTCACTAATGGAGGACCTGAACGACCAAGCTCCAGGTGTGTGCATGATGCCCACAGTCGCATCCCTCCAGCAGGGTGACTACCGGTAACTCAAAAGGCTTTGAAAATAGAGAGCAGGTCCTCTGCTGTACCAGTCACGGTGGACGCTGCCTCCCACATTGCCAACACATTCACAAGGCACCTAAAATGCCTGGAGCATCCCAGGAGGGTTAAAGAATCCACTCAGGCTATCAAGACCTAAGCCCCGCACCCAGGATTCTCAAGTCTCCCCAGCACAAAAATCACCACAGGGCTTATTAGAACATGTACAGGCATCTGTCCCAGAGTTTAAGCATAAACGAATAAGACATTTTTCTAGGTGATGTATGACATTATAGTCAAGTGTCGGTTTGTAAAAAGGTAGACTGTGAAAACGATTGTGTTCTTACCTATTTCCCCCATCACAGGTATTGCCCTTACATGACAAATCTGCTTTGTACAAGAATAGATTAAGGAGAAATTTACTGTATTCAAGATGGCAAATATATTAGTTTCTGTAAATAGAACATATAGGTATTTATTAAGTAAATCTAGTTTATAAATTATTGAGCAATAGCAAAAGTTAGGGGTAAACATAGATACCTCTCATCAGTTTTGTTTTTCTACCCACATTGACATCCTTGTGAAATGTAAATACTTTGCCATGCCTCTCATCCCCTCTGTATCAATCTGTATCCTTTATTCTCCTTTGGAGTATTTGTTGTCTATCATACCATAAATAATGTTGTAAGTGTTTACTGACAAAAAAAAAAAAAAAGAATCCACTCAGGCCACCAACTGCAAGGTTAAATGTGCCCAGCAGAGGTCCCAGTGTACAAAGAAAGTAAAAAGCCCTGTGCCATGTTCTGTCATCAGACACTTGTCCCACACAGGCTCAGCCACAGCACAAACCATGAGAAAGCCAAGAGATCACAAGTTCACCAGACCTCCTCTCTCCAAGGATAACTGTGAAGCCACAAAGAACCTGTTCCAACAATGCATCATTTTCCTTTTGCCATGAGATTCCTTCCCCAACTCACACTTAGATGCATTTTTACAGTAACTACATATTTTTTCCCATTTCCCTTTTTCTTTTTATTGTTCCCCTGCCTACATTGCATTTTTTCCCATTTACGGACAATATTTATTTTCCTTAGTTTCTTCTTTTTTTTTCTTGTCCTCTGTGTTCATGCACACCTTTAATAGTATTTTTTACTTTGTTGGACTTTTAAATATTTATGTTTTTATTACCCTTCTTATATTTATCTGATTTTATTTTTGAACTTTTTCACTATTGGGAAACCTTTGGCTTTGTTTTTTCTTTTTATTGTTTTTGTTAAGAATTTTTAAAAATAAAAATATAATTACATCATTTCCCCCTTCCCTGTTCTCCCTGAAATCCTCCCATGTCCCTCCCCTTCTTTCCTCTCAAATTGATGGCTTATTTTAATCTTTGCTTAAAAGATTTTACATATATATATATATATATCACAACTATTCATATAATTATATAGAAATACATTAATATATAAATACAATTTGCTAAATTTGTTTAGTGAGGCTGTATGCATATGATTTCAAGGCTGACCACTCAGTATTGGATAATCAATTAGAGGGTTCAACTCTAGTCAATAGGTATGATCAAATCTTTACATTAGACTGTAGCTGTGTGTGTGCTATCTGAAGCTGGAAGTTACTGCATTTACACTGACCAAAAATGAAATCACAAATATACCAAAATAGTGATTTCTTTCCCAGAAATCTTTCAGTTTTCAATTCTTTCATACAAACTCAAAAGGAAAGCCACGTATTTTCATATTTGTAGGACTATGTTTAGCCCATGTGTCAAAATGCATAAACCTGCTTGCCTGACATGAGCGTACCATGCCTCCATCTGGAAGGCTAGTGGGATCTAAAGCAATGGGCCATACGTCAGTTTCACCTTGAAGACACATGTTGAACTCATTCAAGTGAGTGTTTAAATCCACTAGAAATGGAGGATGTTCTGGCACAAATTTTGTTTTGATCCTATAAACAATAACATATTTCAAATTTAGAAGGGGAAAAAAAACCTTCTAACCATTTGGCTTTGACATGTCCATCTTACTTTGAGGAATTCCTGGGATCACCAACAATTCAATCCCTTGCCCTTCATGGAAGTCAGTCTGGACAATATTCGGGCTGTTACCAATTTTTAATGCTTCTTTACATACACTGTTTGTGTTCTATGCAATGACACTTCATAAAATGTGAGTTTTGAGTAGCAATTGCATTTTTTTCTATTAAGTTTAAAAGTCCCTCTACCTGCTGTCACCAAGCCCCATCTCTATACCACATACACTGACCAAGAATAAAGAAAATTAATGTATTTCCTGACTACTTCATATGTATTGATTTAGTTGTGTCTTTAAGAATTTACTTTTGAGATGGAGAGATGGCTCAGTGGTTAAGAGCACTGACTACTCTTCCAGAGGTCCTGAGTTCAATTCCCAGCGACCACATGGTGGCTTACAGCCATCTATAATGAGACCTAGCACCCTCTTCTGGCATGTGGGCACACATGGAAGAAATGTTGTACACATAATAAATAAATCTTTAAAAAAGAATTTACTTTTAATTATATGTGGCATGGAACAGTAGTCTGTTTTCTGTCATTTATTTATTTTAAATAAATGCTGATTGGCCAGTAGCCAGGCAGGAAGTATAGGTGGGACAACCAGACAGGAAGTAGAGGTGGGTCAATGAGAACAGGAGAATTCTGGGAAGAAGGAAGTTCTGACCAGCAGTCCTGGCCCAGCCACAGAAGAAGCAAGAAGTGACTGCCTCGCTGAAAAAGGTACCAAGCCACATGGCTAACATAGACAAGAATTATGGGCTAATATAAGTTATAAAAGTTAATAAGAAGCCTGAGCTAATGGGCCAATCAGTTTATAACTAATGCAGGCCTCTGTGTGATTTCTTTGGGACTTAACTATTACGGGAACCAGGCAGAACAGAAACCCCAACAACATATATGAAAATGTATATATGTATGTGTGTGTGTGTCTATGTGCAGGCCTGTGCACATGAATACAGGTGCTCATAGAGGCCAGAAGGCATATCATCTTCCAGAAGCTGGGGTTATAGGTGATTGTGAATGGTTCAATGTCGGGGACCATCGCCCCAACATAGAAATTGGTGCTTTGCCCCAAGTGTGTTCTCGGTGGCGCGTGGAAGAACCAGACATTCATTCCATCATGATCGTTCAAGGGCAGCATAGGACTCTCTGTCCTTCCAGCATGACCTGCGTTTATTGTCTACCAAAAAGTTCTGAATGCTCTCCCAACTCTCAAGGAATTCCCTATTTATATTCCTTTTTCGGGGCACCTCTTCTCAGCCATGCATCTACATACCTTACCAGCTTTAGAATCAGAAGCATCTCTTCCTGGACAATCTACAAGTCAATAAAGGCCAAAACTAAGCCTTCCAATCTTTTGTTCTTTCTAAATTGCTAGCTTTCAACTACCAAATTAAATCCAAACAATGGCTGTTGCCAGCCAATCTAAGAAATATCAGAGCCCATAGTTCAACATGGGTACTGGGACCTACACTTGGGACATCTGCAGAGCAGGGCATGCTCTTAACTGCTGAGCCATGTCTCCAGCCCTTGGTTG
>JAQHUG010000008.1:14419529-14502241 GCA_028555095.1 Dicrostonyx torquatus | reverse complement strand
TTAATTAATCTTAAACTTCTTTATTATAGAAACTAATACTTAACTTATTAAAATTCAACCAGAATTCCAAACCAAGACTTCTAAGAGTGACAACTATTGAGATAAAGTCAGAAGTTTCAGTGATACTTTTAAAAGGATATCATTTGCAAAAAGGATACTGCATATCTTTAAATAAGGAGTACATTCAGGTTCCTAATTCCTCTTATACTCACCCCAATTACTGAAAAAGAAAAAGTACAGAAAAGGTTAAGCAACAAGCTACATTTCAAATCTCTCATGACAGTTTATTTTTGATTTTTTTAAAAAAAGGATAAACACATTTAAGCAAGCTTCATTTATAGGAAGTGTAAATTTTCAAATTATAAGTTTCCATATGGTTTATGTGCTGTAATTGCTGTAAGTCTGTGTCCTCTTTCGCATTTTTTAAGTTGTGGCAAAATATAAATGAAACACAATTCATCCTTCCTAGCAGTTTTACTTACACCCCTTCCCATCTCCAGAACTCTCATCCATCCAAAACCAGACAGCAATTTTCTCTAATGCACATTTTTCGCTGTTATCACTTGCCATCACAGGAAGACTTACCTGCAGCACACATATTTTAGTAAAAGGAACTGTCTCTGTGTGGCACTCATGACTGTACAGAGCACTCACACAGAGACAAACCCTAACATTAAATTAAAAAATAAATAAATAAAGCTCATGGGAGAAAACTAACTTGCTCAAATAGCCCTCCAAGGTTCTTCTATGGAACACTGAGAGCAAATCATGGCCCTGTCTCAAATATGTGTCAGGAAACTTACAACAACATAAATGCTTAACACTGCAGAAAAAGATAAACCACTAAATATAAAGTTACTATTTATGATCAAAATTAGTATCTTTGTAATAAAACCAGTCAAAATAGCTGCACAAGACAGCAAACAAACACCTAGGCCTATGCTCTTCTCATCATGGGGAGGTCTGACTGGCACAACAGGCACAGAATTCCGTTCTCATGTACCCTAAACTAGTGGTAAGACAAGGAAATGCATACTGCTTCACGTTCACATAAATAAATCAGTAAGAAGGCAGTGAAAGAGATTCTTGTCCTCAGGTCAAAGATGTGAAACTATCTAGGGCATAAGTGGACCACAAAGATAATTTTGCTAAATAAAAAAAAAAATGCAGACCCCCTACATAGGATTTAAACATATTTTTAAAGGAGGGTTACAGATCACATTAAAATAGTTACTCAAAGCAGTCCAATATTTTTGTTTGGTTGGTTTTGGTTTTTTTTTTCTTTTTTGGTTTTTTGATACAGGGTTTCTCTGTGTAGCTTTGGTGACTGTCCTGGAACTAGCTCTTGTAGACCAGGCGGGCCTCGAACTCACAGAGTTCACCTATCTCTGCTTCCCTCCTCAGTGCTAGGATTAAAGTCGTGTGCCACCACCACATGGCCACAATCCAATTTTAAGATAGAATTCAAAGTCAAATAAGTTTTTCTACAAAGTTCAAAGCAATTCTCAGATGTCCTAAATTCAATCCCCAAGACTACAAAAAAAAAAAATTAAAAAACCAAAATAACTGTTTCTGTGATAAACTGAGCTCAATGTCTAAATTTTACTGCCTCGTTTATAAATTCATACTGTGACATCTTCTAAACCATTCACTTATATAAAATGCACCCATGCCATACTAACACTTTCTGCATATTAGCTTTTGCTCAGTCAGTATGTCTATCAATTACTTTAGCACTTGCCAGGTCTATTCTCAAAAGACAAGACAACTGTTCCACTACACAGAAGAAGAAAACCTCACAAGTTACTTATGCAAGAGTGAGGGGCAGATTAACAAAGGAATGGTGAGCAGCACTAACATGAGCATGTGTGTGCAGTCCGATGCTCTCACAATGATTTAACACATATGAACATCAAAAAGGAGTCCAGCCCATGACTTTTACTACATGAAGACCATTTCTAACCCAAAATAGAAGAACTCAGTAGAGAGCCTGTGACACAGAAGAGAATTTCATTCTGGATGCAGCCTTACTGCTACCCAGCAAAGGTGAGTTTCTTCCCTCCCTGTTTCTTCACCCAGAGAAGGGAAAACACTTCTCCAACACAGCACAGCTTGCTGGGAAAAAGAAATGGAACACACAAAAGAGCTCAGGGATAAAGAACTTAAAAATAACAAATAAAATAAAAGAATTAGCTGGATGTGTGGCATACACCAGGATCTCCAGCATCCACAAGGGAGGCTGAGATAGGGTCATTGTCAGACTGAGGGAGCCTCAGCTAGAGACCCTGTCTCAAAGAAACAAGGGGAGGAGGTGCAGAGTGGGAGGACCTTACTAAAGAACAAAACACTAGGCTTTTAGAACAAACACACAAGGACGTTATCAAACTGGCCCTATCAGCCAGTTAGTTTCCTATCTGTAAAATATAGACCCTGGATTCCATGATCCAAGTACTCTTTCAACTCCAATACAAATTCATTAATCTATCTAAGCCAGCTAAGTGTTGTGGAATAAGGCTCTTGCATGCTGGAATGATTTGTCACTTGTATTGGCTTAATAAAATGCTGACTAGACAGTAGCAGGAAGTATAGGCTGGGTGACCAGACTAAGAGAATTCTGGGAAGAAGAAAGACAGAGAGTCAGTTGTCATCCAGAAGCAGAGGAAGCAAGAGGAGAATGTCTTACTGAGAAAAGAAACCAAGCCATGTGGCTAAACATAGATAAGAATTATGGGTTAATTTTAAGCTGTAAGAGCTAGCTATTAGTAAACCTGAGCTAACTGGCTAAACAGTTTATAATCAATGTAAGAACAGCTGCAGGACTGGGCAGGACAGAAACTTCTTCTTCTTCTTTTTTTGGTTTTTCGAGACAGAGTTTCTCTGTAGCTTTGGAGCCTGTCCTGGAACTAGCTCTTGTAGACCAGGCTGGTCTCGAACTCACAGAGATCCGCCTGCCTCTGCCTCCCGAGTGTTGGGATTAAAGGCGTGCACCACCACCACCCAGCCAGAAACTTCTATCTACAGTTTAGAGTCAATGTCTTAAAAGCCAAGACTCTCAAAAAAGTAATTCTACTAATCTATTAATTAACAGAGCCAACAAACAGAAACAACAGATCATGAAAAACTTCAGTGATCACAGATCAGTAATCTGTAAACTGGAAAGCTGGGCTGAAGGCCAACAGGCACCAATGTGAGAGCTTTGAAAGGAAATACAAGAAATGTGTTTAGGCTGGCAAGGTGTCTCAGTGGGTAAAGATGCCTGCCACCAAGACTGACCACGTGAGTTCAACCTTCAGAACCTACACTGTGGAAGGAGAGAATTCACTTCCTAAAGTTGTCCTTGGACCCTCTATACTTTATTATGGCACATGTGCCACCCTCACCTCCACTCTCCCCCACCCCAAATACACAAACCAAAAATGTGTTTCCAGCTACTGAGTAACTAACACAAGATACACAGGCCAAGGACAAAACAACCTTTCTTCTAAAGTCACAGGGCAACTCGGGAGAAATCAAGTCCAGATAGTGACACATGGCTTCTTAGAACAGTTTTGAGGGAAGACTGAATTTCAACAAGGGAGAAAACCTGCATAACAACTGGGGGAAGGGGGGGCACGACAATGGGGAACAGGGGGTAGGAAGAAGCAGTCCACCTCTCACAGAAACACAACCTAGGCAAGAGGAGCCAGCTGTGCTCTGACTAAATGTCACCCAGACTCAAAAGTCTAAACCTTTTAATACCTTCGTTCCTTCTGTTTGAGTGAAGCTGTTCTTTTAGCTCATAGTTAACTTTTTTTATTCTAGTTTCTGTCGAATTCAAAGACAGAACCCTTTGAAACAGCTCCAAAGCTGGGTATGAGAATCTATTAACCATGTAAGACCACAGCAAGTAAAACACTGTGCTTGTGCTTTCCTGATACAAACTCGGGGGGAATATTCGGAGAGCAACAATGGAAACTACACGCTTAACAGTATGTGTATTTCAATATTTTCAAGCTCTCAGGGGCAGATACTTGCACCCCAATAGAACAAAACAAGAAGACACTCTTATCCAGCATACTTACTCACTAAATAATCTATCTTTTAACAACTTACCCACAAGGCAACACCTATCAGATAATGCCAAAACAGCACCCCTGGCTGAGATGGTGTTTGAGGGAGCCTCCAGTGTATCTGAATAGGAAATAGCTAGTAATCAAGTTGGAATAGCTAATAATCAAGTTTGAGGAAATAGCTAATAATCAAGTTGAAATAATGTAAGCTATTCCACTGTTAAATGTAAAACTGATTTTTTTTTCAGTGTTACATTTTCATTCCACAATGGTTTTCTTGAGAAGTAATATCATATTTATAAGAGGAAATACCTTGATTCTCAAATTAGCTGAACTACAACACTTACTTTGACTGTAACGATCGCCATCATTCCCAGCTGCAGTTCTAGCTTGCTTAATTATCTGGAACTGTGAATCCTTATCTAAAAAAGAAAAATCCAAATCAAGGTCTTTAATCTCAGTAAGAATTTTTTTTTTCCAGTCCACTAGGTGATCAGTTTCCAATTAGTTCAGAAAATATAATCAGGCATTCAGGATTAGCAGGTACAAATTTAAGCAACTAATAACTAATATCTCTGAGAGTTCAGACAACATTTGAAGTGTATTAGATTTATCATAATCTTTAAGGTGTGGGAATAATGTGCTTCCCTGGAAAATAACAGACTCTAGGTTCAGTCTCCAGTACCACAAGAAATAATGAAACTTAGGCAATCAATAGGGCAACCGCGCACCAAAAGTCACCTACAAACCTGAGTTGAATCAAGACATCTGTTTCTAGAGATCAATCAAGACTTTGTCCATATACCGCAAATAACTGGAACACAGTTCCCATTTTCATCTTCCCTCTATCTTCAGTTCACATTGAATGGGTCACGATCCCACCCTCCCTTGTATTTCAGTCATTGTTGTATAGTCATATTTTGGTTAAAACCAAGACTGCAGGCGTGTGCCCTACTATATAATTGTTTCTTTTTTTGTTGTTTTGAGACAGGGTTTTCTCTGTGTAACAGTCCTGGCTGTCCTGGAATTCACTCTGCCAGAATAAGTTGGCCTCAAACTCACAGAGATCTGCCTGCCTCTGCCTCCCAAGTGCTGAAATTAGAGGTGTGTGCCACCATGCCTCTACCACACAAAATTTTGCAGTATTTTCACCTCTGTTAATGTAAGCCCAATCCTATTTTTACATTACATGAATTATCGTCATTGTGTATTAATTACTCCTATTATCGTTGATCACAAGCATGTCTATAATATCCATTCTTTTGCTAAAGAAAAATATAAAACCTAGACTATTTTTTCAATTATAATCTAATATACTTACTCAAAGTAACTGAAGGAATCTTCAAATTCTCATAGAAAAAAGCAGGATTATACATTTCATCCTAAACAGTGAGAAAACAAAAAGAGAAACTTTAGCTAGTATTCTTGAAGACTGCATAGTTGTCTGCTTTAAGATTTGATAGAAATAATACCACTACTGAAGTTTCTAACAATTTGTGAAGTCAGGCAAAGTACTGTGTTCTACAAGGGATCATAATACACCCTCCTGACTTACTGATGAATGAATTACACGACATGATGCAATAAACAAATGTTACCTCTTCCTCTTTGGCATAGCCCAGCTTCCTCAATCTGCAAGATTCCATGTGCTTTGCTAATGATGACTTAGGCATATGATGATTGGAATCATAAGGGCATATCGTGATTTCATCCTGCAAAAATCAAACAGAAGGAGGAAAATAGTATTTAAACAATAATCTAGGGGGGGGCTGGAGAGATGGCTCAGTGGTTAAGAGCACTGACTGCTCTTCCAGAGGACCCGGGTTCAATTCCCAGCACCCACATGGCAGCTCACAACTGTCTGAAATCCAGTTCCAGGGGATCTGACACCTTCACCCCAATGCACATAAAATAAAGTTAAATAAACCATAAATTAAAAAAAAACAATAATCTAGTACTTCCTTTTCTGCAGATCTCCCTTTTTTTAAAAAACAAAAAGGAAATTATCTCAAAATTCTAAAGCCTCAGTCCTCTTTCCATTCCTTCAGAGTTTAACTTTTTTTGTTGCTGTTGTTTGTTTGTTAGTTTTCAAGACAGGGCTTCTCTGTGTAGCCTTGGCTGTCCTGGAACTCTCTCTATAAACCAGGCTGGCCTCAAACTCAGAGATCCGCTTGCTTCTACCTCTTAAGTGCTGAGATTAAAGACATCTGCCACTATTACCCACGTGAGCTTAACTTTCTTAATGATTTATCACTATCTCCCCAGACTCACAGCCATTGGCAAATGTTTATCTCTACACCTCTGTCATCACTACCTGACTGACACTAGCCATTAGCAATCTTCCTGCTCCTGAAGCCAAAGAACAAGTCATGGTTGTTGTACTTGAGCTCCTGGTCCTGGTGCTCCTGGTAAACTTTGCTCTCTTTTGTTGTTTATATATACACATGTGTATAGGAGCACATGTGTAAATGTGCATGTGGAGGCTAGAGATCAACCTTTTTCTCAAGCACTCTCTATTTTTTGAGACAAGGTCTCTTACTAAATCTGAAGCTCACCTATCTGGCTAAACAGCAAGCCCTCAGGTCTCCCTCCAGTACTGAGGTTACTGGTTCCAGGAATCCTCACATTATCAAATGAGCCATCTCCCCAGCCTTTGTTTTGTTTGTGAGGCAGGATCTTGCTATGTAGCCCTAGCTGGCTTTGAACTTAAGGCACTCTTCCTGCCTTAGTCTCCAGAATGCTGGGGATTACAGGCATTCATCACCACATCTAGCTTCTGATAAATGTTTATTTCTGCCCCTTGGTTCTTGAAGTTGCTCCTTTTAAATGTTGGTATTTCATGTAATTCTAATCATTAACCTCTTGTCATTTGATAATATGCTTCCTAGACAATATTCTGCCTTCAAGTCTCACTATACTTTAGTTTCCCAAATCTATCTCATCAGATCATGTTTCTCTCTTAGGGACCTTTATACTAGGATCAAGGTGGCTCAAAGGGTGCAGTACTCACCAAGCAAGTCTGATGACCTGAGCGCAATCCCTGAAACCCATACAAAGTTGGGAATGGAGAAACTGATTCCACAAAACTGCCCTGACCACCCCACAATATATACACACAATAATTTTCTTTGTTTTAATAATTATTATGTATGTTGTACTAAAAGCCCAACATGAATAAAAATAAATTCAATATATTCATGGTTGGTGTGATGTTTGATCTTAATTGTCAAATTGATAAAATCTAGACTCGCCTAGGGCATTTGGGCCCGTATCCATGGAGAAGCATCTTGATTAGGTTAATTGAGGTTAAAGACTGTGAGTGGTACTACTCCCTGCCAGGTTTCTAAGCTATATTCTTGGTTGCAGAAGCAATGACCAACTGCTTCAAGCTCCTGTATCTTTGGCTTCCCTATTAGCACAGACTTTACCTTAAACTGTAAGCCTCCTTGTTTTTGCATCTGTTGCTGTGATAAAACACCCTGCAGAAGCATCTTAAAGAAGAGCTCATTTGGTTCACAGTTCCAGGTCACTGTCCATCCTGCAGAGAAGCCAAAGCTGAGCAAATGCACCCACAGTTGCGGATGAGACAAGAATGTATGAAACGCTAGTGTTTGGGTTATTTTTCCGGGCCCATAAAATGGTACTCCCCTCCTCAGGGTGAATTTCCCCACCTAAATTAATCCAATTAATAAATCCCTCCCTGGGATGCCCAAAAGCCAACCTAATTTAGATCATTCCTTATTGCATTGTGTCAAAACTAATCATGACACCATCCTTTCTTTTTTTTAAAACGATTTATTTTTATTTTATGCACATTGGTGTTTCGCCTGTATGTGTGAGGGTGTCAGATCTCCTGGAACTCGAGTTACAGGCAGTTGTGAGCTGCCATGTATGTGATGGGAACTGAACCCAAATCCTCTAGAAGAGCGCCAATGTTCAAGCACTGAGCCATCTTTTCCAGCCTTCTCTTAACCTTGCTGTTGTTGGGCATTTTATCACAGCAACACGGAGGTAACTAAGCCCCCTAGCATCCAAAGCTGTGTTCTTCCCATTTCTGTGAAAGGAGCCACCTGCCCAGAAGCTGCCTCTTCCCTTGTCACCACATCTAAGAATTGCCTAGTCCTGACGTTTTTACTCTTAAATGCCTTTGAAATCCTCTTCATTCTCTCTATCCCCAGAGCCACTTCTCCAATTCAAGATGCTCCAACTACCTCTCTGGATAACAACTGCTATCTAATCGTTCTCTCTCTCTGCTTCTGGGATGGCTGCTCTCTACTCCACTCTTCACCATGCAGCTATTTCTGAAACCCTAGTTCTGCCATTGAGTGACCATAAGATACCTGGCAACATAATCAACCTTTCCTTGCCTCAATTTCTTCATCTATAAAAGGGGAGCAATAGACCCTCATCTCAGAAAGATATCATGGAGATTAAATAAACATAAATATGTGGGTTTATACACAGAAAACATTTGAGTAAGGGCCTGGCACATGGTATGTACTAAATAATTTTACGTATCAATTAAGTACACGCACTCTTAGAAACCACAAGGCCTGCATTCAAACCCCAGCTGCTAACATGAGTGTATCCACTCTGATGGTTTTGCTTCCTCATCCGCAGAATGCTGGCAATCACTCTCGCCTCAGATGGTTATGGAGAATGTGAAGTACCATAGGTGCGGTATACAAGGCATTAGGTGAGTGTTACTATCCTGATGCTGAGCAAACGATGACCTAGTAGGGGGTGGTGGGTCCTGCTCAAAGGCCTGGACGTTTCATAAATCATCTAATACATAGCTCAAAAATGTTCAGTTCTTCCCCAAACCCACTTTACAGCACCGTTACTATGTTTTAATCCATGAGTTACAATTGGTTAATTCATAACTCCAAATTTATTCGTAAATGAACAATGGAGGGTATTTTCCTTCTAATTGTCACTTCAATTTTAATTGCAAGTAGCTTATAGGTGCATCTAACATATCTTAAATATTTCCATTGGCATACGTCTTAAACCTTGTTATTTCAGCATAGTAAACGCGCGGTAGTATAAAAAAAGCTCCACTCAATGCAAATTCCCCTTCATCCTGGGCCGATCAAAACAAGTCAAAATAATTCACTTAAATACACGTCTTAAGCGTCAGCTGCTAGCTACCATTCCTTAGTGGCGTCCTTTCCAGAACCGGTACTGTCCGAGTGGAAGGCATCCGGATTTAAGGCAGAGAAAAGAGAACTCGACACCCCCCATCCCGCCCCCGCCTTTCCTGACACTCTTAACGCTATGCAGAATCCTTATGACAGATGACAGAGCAAATCGCCAAAGCCCACAACCAACACCCGATGAGCCCTGCCCTCCCCTGCACCGCACCGGGGTGGAGCGCTCGGAGAAACCTGGACCGAACGCGCGTCTTCCCCTCGGCCAGAAGCCCACAGCCCCGAAAAGGCCGGGCCACCGCATCCCTCACCTCGGCCGCCGCCTCGTCCCCAGGGTCCAGCTGGTCTAGGCTCCATCCCAGGGACGCCGTCACCTCCTCCAGAGTCCGGCAGCAGCTCTCTACGAACTCGCTCAACTCTTCTTGCAGCCGCCGCCGCTCCTCCAAAGGAGGAGGCTCAACCTCCATGGTCGCTGCTTGCCTCCCACAGGAAGTTGTCGAGGTGCTGGCCGCGCGCGCGGGCTTCTGGGAGCTGTGGGCGGGGCCCAGGGATGACGCCAGCCTATAGGAAAGAGTCGCGGGAGTCGTAGTTTTGAAAGGTGTCTTCTGGGTTCTTCGGGGCCAGATTTCGTTTGCTAATAGCCGCTTTATACTTGCATCCTGGCTTACCAGAGCATGATTTTCCACGCCTCTTCAGCGTTTTCAGAAAAAATTATTTATATCAACAGAAATGCTTAAAGAAAAACTAAAGGCCGGGCGGTGGTGGCGCATGCCTTTAATCCCAGCACTCGGGAGGCAGAGGCAGGTGGATCTCTGTGAGTTCGAGACCAGCCTGGTCTACAAGAGCTAGTTCCAGGACAGGCTCCAAAGCCACAGAGAAACCCTGTCTCGAAAAACCAAAAAAAAAAAAAAAGAAAGAAAGAAAAAGAAAAACTAAAAAGTATCGGTATAGCCTTCCTCCAGCTCATTAGCATTTTGCCACCTTTAATTACTCTAAATGTCTTTATATTTTCTTTTATTTTTTTTTTTTTTCGAGACAGGGTTTCTCTGTGGCTCTGGAGCCTGCGCTGGAACTAGCTCTTGTAGACCAGGCTGGTCTCGAACTCACAAAGATCCGCCTGCCTCTGTCTCCCGAGTGCTGGGATTAAAGGCGTGCACCACCACAGCCCGGCTCTTCTTGACTCTTCATCCCAGATGTTAGTATGCATGTCCTCAGAACGTTTTCCTACATAACTGCAATGCATGATCAAATAAAAAAATTCGTAAAATCATGTAGCGCATAGTTTAATTGTTATCTGCCAAATTCTTCTTACAGCAATTGTATTATGTTTCAACAATTTGACTATAATTAGTTATGATCTCTTAATTTAAGACAGCCTCCTCTCCTCTCTCTACAGTTCACCTTTCCCCTTTCTGAGACAAGAGTGGCTGTCTGGCCTGGAACTCATTTTGGATACCGGACCTAGATCTGCCTGCTTCTGCCTTCTGAGTGCTGAGGTTATAGACTTGCACCACCAGTCTGGGTAGTAATAGAGAAGAAAAAAGAAAGAGGGCTGAAAGTTTTCTTTGGGACCTTTGGCAGGTGGTTACAAGTGGTAGTTACAGAGTAAAGCAAAGTGGTGGACTGTCAGATGACAGATAAATAGTCCTCAGACCCAAGCATCTCTGAGCAAGAATCTTAAAAAAAAAAAAACTTACTTTAATTCTGGAAACCAAATTACTTTAGTTTCAGCAGTTATTGTTGCTTAACCAAAATAGAAGAGCTTGAAAAAAAATGGTGTGACCATAGCTAACATAGACCCTAAGAATATATTCCCTACATGTTTATATAACTCTCCACTGACCCTTTTATTACAAGTTTAAAGTGATCCTTCCCACATAGTGTCATGTGTTCAGATTTATTAATGGGCATTTGTCTCAGTTTCTTTAATAAAATACTGTGACAAACTCTATTGAAGAGGGGGTGGTGAAACACCCCCAATAGTTTATCTGTTTGAACATGTTGTATTTTATCACAGTGACATAAAAAGTAACTAATACATGGGGAAAGGGTTTGTCTGGGTTCCCAGTTCAGGGTTACAGTCCATCATTCCAGCAGAAATCACACTGGTGGGAGCTTGACTAGCCATACAGCCTTCACGGTAGAGAAGCAGGGAGTGTGGCATGAGTGCACGCGCCCCACACTCAGCAGCCTCTCCTCTTCTCATTCAGTCCTGCCATCCAGTCAGTGGTACAGACTTCATTCAAAATAGCAGCCTGCTCAACCTGGCACGAAGGAACCTTGGGAATGACCTCCTGAATGATAATGGGAGCAGAGAGATCTGACCAAGGTCATCATCACAAGCCATCAACTTCAGTCACTCTTGGACGGCTTCTGATTCGTGCCAGCCCTTGGTTATTGAGGTATGTGATGATCAGCTGACATTCCTTCCTTCTCCTATGAAAGAGCTAGAAAATCTCCAGAAACTTAATGCTAGCCATAACAAACTGAAAATGTGCCCTAAAGAATTAGAAAAAGAAGAAACCTGAAGGTGCTGTACATCTAGCTAAATAAACTGACTTGCATACTGGAGGGATTTGAACCTTTCTAGTTTAGAAGATTCAGGACTTTCAAACAATCATCTGAAAACTCTGCCTGCTATTTTTGTTTTGTCTATTTTGTTTTGCTATTTTTGCCGCAATCCTATCTGTATAAGAGACAGCTGAAGAGTCTACCCACAGAAATAAGCAAGCTAAAATGATTAAAGCATTTGGGTTATAATTCAAGTCTCTTAGAGCCTGTGCCTCCCGGACTGGACACTGTGAAATTACTTTATTTGCAAATAAATAAATAAATAGAGTATTCTTTTGGAATCTCCTTCATGTAGACTATTGAAAAAATTACGTGTAGACGAAGAATAGACTGAAACATTAGGGCAGTGGTTCTCAATCGTCCTTATGCTATGATCCTTTAATTTAGTTCTTCATGTTGTGGTGACATCCTGTGGTTGTTTGAAAGAAAATATCCCCCAAAGCGAGTGGCTCTATTAGGAAGTGTAGTTTTGTTGAAGTAGATGTGGTCTTTTGGGGGGAAGTTTGTCACTGTGGAGGTGAACTTTGAGGTCTCATATTTGCTCAAGCTATGCCCATTGAGACAGATCACTTCCTGTTGCCGGAAGGAGCGGGATGTAGCTCCTTCTCCACCCTCAGCACCTTCTCCAGCACCATGTCTGCTTCCATGCTGTCATGTCCCACCATGATGATAATGGACTAACCCTCTGAAACTGTAAGCCACCCAATTAAATGTTTTCCTTTATAGGAGTCGCCATGGTCATAGGATCTCTTCACAGAAGTAGAAACCCTAAGGCACCCCAACCATAAAATTATTTCCATTGCTACTTCATAACTGTGATTTTGCTACTGTTATGAATCGTAATGTAAATATCTAATATGAAGGATTTCTGAAATGTGACCGCCAAAGGGGTCATGAGGTTGAGAACCACTGCATTAGGGCAATGTCTTAAGCCTTGGATGTGATCCTTATGCCAGACCTGAGGGACAACAAGTTAAACCCTCCCAGAGGAAAGAGCCCTGCTCTCATCTTCAGGAAAGCCTGACCTAAGCAACAATGATATTAGTAATCTGCCCTGTTCATTGGGTAACTCCATTTGAGGTTCCTGATCCTGAATGGTAATTCTTTACAAACCATTCAAAGATAAATGGTAAGAAAAGAAGCCAAGGAGTCCTAAAATACCCACAAAGCAAGTTTGAAGATCAAAGATTGTGTACCTGAGACCATCTTGGCATTGCCAATGACTCCAGAGTCAGCGATCACACCATTGTCACACTAAGGCTGGAGTGATAGACAAGCAACCTTCATTCCCCAGTGACATGTCTGATGCCAAAGAAACACAGTGACTTCTGCAGTAAGGATCATCTGTGGAAGCTGTACATCTAAAAGATTGACATCTGATGTCAATCTTAGTTTTCACAAGTCTTCCTTTGTACCCTGGGAGTTAGGCGTTTTCCACAGCTTGATCATCCGTGACTGAACTTTTTGAGTTCTTCACCTGAAGGAATCAGCATCACTAGCAGAACTACAGTCAGGCTTCCCTTTGACACGTTCAGAGTGCTACCTGCATTGTGCTCCCATCCACGCTGAAAGCAGCTCTGACCTGCTAACAATCAGGTTGACTCCCTGGACCTCAGGCAAAGAAGTTGGTGGAAAATGTGACACCTGAGCCTTCTGCACAGTGGCATGCTGCAGACTCCACAGCAGCCTGGGGTCTGTGTGTGTTTCTGAACACTATTGCCAGATGGAAATCCGTTCCACAATCCTTGAGCCGTCATATTAAGGAAAGGTACCGCCATTGCACTGGGGTATAAGAGATCAAACTCCTGCCTGAGTTATATTTGGCTTCTCATCTTGGAAAGGCCAGAGCTGACCTACGGTGACTGTGTTCAGTGTCACTAGGTCACCTGCCACACTGTATTCACTGCCACTAAATGTTTGCTCATTGACCGTTTAGCAGTTTTAAAGTGTCCCATACATTTATAATTGTGTTCATAACATATAGTACTATAGTATGCAGATAGTACTCATAGATACTGCTTTGAATATTTTTTTAATTTTAAGTAGTATATTTTTATATGCATAGGTGTCTTGTCTGCATATATGTCTGTATACCACATATATGCCTAGTGCCTTTGGAGGTCAGAAGGGGGTGTCAAATCTGCAGGAGTCAGGAGTTACAGATGCATCTGACCTACCGTGTAGGTACTGAGAAATGAAACTTGATTCTCTGGAAGGGAAGCAAACACTCTTAATCTCCGAGTCTTCTCTCCAACCTCTGTTTTGCAAATGTGTTCCCTAATAACATCACAAGAAATTTTAATCAACGAATTTAATATTTTCATAGTGACACAGTAATCATTTGTATGGAAGAGGCCCCTCCCTCTTGTTTCTTTTGTCATTCATATAACGTACCCTGAACTGAAAGACCCCCCCAAAGACCCCTAAGGGTCCTGGGTGCTCAGTCAGGGACCACCGCCAAGACACGAAACACGAGACCACTCTGGATGCAAACAGCAAGAGGCTTTTTATTGCATGGGCGTCCATGGATGCTACAGCATTCGGGAGCTGAGCATACCGCCTGGAGTTCAGAGCTAGTATTTATAACCCTGAGGCAGCAGAAGCGGGCTTACAGAAGCTGATGCATGGTTACAGGGTTCCTATTGGTTATTTCAAATGAGGGGAGGGGTTGATCTGACTCAAACTCAGATACGTCAGCTTTGTCCTTGTTTATGGACATCTGGTGTTTTTCTGTCCCTTCTTTATCTTCCTGCTGACTAAGCCTGGCCTTCAGAAACCAGACCACAAATATTCTATCTTCGTAGTTCAGGGTGGCCTGGCCTCCAGATGCCAAGCCACAGATATCCTGTATAGATGAGAGTGGGCTGACTGGTGTCTTACTTTGGACTTGAGAGAAGGGGGGGTGTTTGTCAGTCCAGGGATATTGCTAGTCTCAAGCCTTGCTAAATTATGGCGTTACTGCTGCTTCTGCTATTGCTGTTAAACTAGTGTGGGGGTCTTTCAGAACATGCTTATCCAGCTATAGCTCTTTACTAGGGATAAAAATCAATGATTTTATTAAGTATTAGTCTTTGAGATTTAAAAGAAAATATGACTTTCCATCACCTACAATATGACATCACTGTGTGGTTGGCCTAAGGACATATTTGTGTTTGGTTTTTGGTTTGGACTTTTAGTTTTTTTAACTTAGTGTACATGTGGGTGTGCTTCTGTCTGACCTGGTTTGTCTTTCTGTTTCAGCACTTTGACTTCAAAGTCTACTTATACTGTGCAGGTGAAGCAATTATGCAGTCATTTTCTAAGACAGAATTTGATATAGATGTTATGCCCAAATCTGCGAAGTCCCCCAAAAAGTCAACAAGGAGACAGTGTCCCGTATATAAAAGCAAAGAGCCTTTATTTTATGCAAGTTTGCAAACTTGGTCTCTCTGCATGTCCAACGTATTGGAATAGACAAAGAGCCCCAAGCTCAGAGTTGGATTTTTATAGTAGTAAAGGTAGGGGTGAGGGGTTTCTGAGGCTTAGGACCCCTGATTGGCTGACATTTGTCTAGGGGTGTCCTGGTGAGTGTGTGCTGGCAGGTGGTCCTATCTACAGTGGTTGGAATGTTAGGCATTTCCTTCGGATGGTCTGTTTTTGGGTGGTGGTCCAGTAATCTCAGCTTGTGGTTCTTCCTGCCACCAGGTATTGCTTCAGGGTAAACTACTGAAACTCAGGCCTCTATTAAACTATGGCTGAGTCCTACCCTGGCAGGTGATAATGGTTGGAAGTAAATGGCTCCTACAATAGACATGTTTGATTCAATAGAGCAAAAATGTAAATAAATTGTCAGAAGCAAGTTTATGAGCCATCCTGGAGCTCACCATGTGATTGTGTCAGCGGGTGGCAACCTTACGGATGGCTGGGGCATGTTTATCTAAGGAAAGGTTATTGTTAAGAAAGATACATGGTACATGTTCATAATAAAACACATGAAAAAGCACTATCCCTCACAGAGGGATTCGTGCTCAGAGGTTCATCTCAGGCAACTCCAGATTTTTTCAGCTTGACAGGTAACAGCACCCACCCCAGTGTCTGTCCACGTCTCTATTTTGTTATTTATTTCACCATAGAATTGGGGGTGCGTTTTAAATTTGGGTTTTAAAATTCAGTATTATTATTTCGCTATCATTATAATTCTTGTTAATAGCCAAATTGCTGTAAATCTGACCAGTGGAAATCATCCCTCCCTCCTCCATGTCTGTGACACAGCTCTGTTAGTGTTACGCGCTTCATTTTAACCCAGGCGAATCTGCTTTTGTAAGACTCAGCCTTTCATCTCCCTCTCTTATTTTGATCCCCAGAACTGAATCTCTCTCATATTTGTAAGCCTCCTTATCGGATCCATGCTCCCCTCCCCGCTTCCTTTACCACCAGGGAAAGAACTATGAGGGAAATTTTGGTTGCCAGTCATTTCCAAAGACAAATATATTGCGCCCACCTTTTAATTTTAAAAAAGAGTAAGGTCATTCAGTAAACAATAAGAGAGTTGTGAGGAAAACATGGCACCAGTAAAAACCGAAGGGGGTCAGCAACTGCAAGCGGATGTGGAATTAGGTTGAGCTCTAGAGTCTTTATTCACCCTCCACCCAGAATCGTTGCTTTTTGTTTTATTTTCATAGCCGAGTGGTAGATGTTGATCACAGACCCAGTAGCTGTGCTCCCTTCCCTTCCCGGCTCTGCCCTCACCTTCTCTTCCAGAAAGCAGGCTGCAGCTGACTAATCCCTGCTGTTCCCTGCTATGGAGGTTAGGAACACACAGATGAGGTAGTAGGCAGCAAACCAACCCAGCCCGCTCCCACCCCCACAGCTGCATGATAAACTTATGGTTCTACCCAGCAGAGGCTCCTTGGCATGTATGTCAGATTAAATAATGTGGGATGGAACTTCACACCAGCTCTCCTAAACTAAAAGCCAGAGAGTCTCCTTTGTTTGGGGGAGGGGGTTCTCTGAAGGTTTGCTCTGTCTCTCTCCACTCCAGTTCTCCCCAGTTCTCCCTGTCTACTGTCCATGAGACCTTTTTTTTTTTTTTTTAAGGTTTTTCAAGACAGGCTTTCTCTGTGTAACAGTTCTGGCTGTCCTAGAACTTGCTTTGTACACCAGTTTGGCCTCGATCTCACTGAGATCCTCCAACCTCTGCCTCCTAACAGCTGAGATTAAAGGCCTGTACCACTAACGCCTGGCGAGAGAGACCTTTTCTAATCATCCACTTTAAGTTCTCCTTCCTAACGCTGTCTCAAGCCAAGGCCTGCTCATAACTCCACTGGTTATGAGGTTTTCTCGCCAATAAAGCTCATTATGAAGAGAAATGGGTGAGTCTTGACTTCCGTATTCATCAAGCCTGTGGCTTCTTTCCCTTTTCTTTTTATTGGGGGAATCTTAAGAACAGTTTTGAAGATGACATGATGAGGGTTATTGAATTTCTGCTTATATGGATGCCCAGTATGTACGAAAGAAGTCAAAACCCCACCCAGGTCAAGTACGCGCTGTTTCTATGGCTGTCCCATATTTTAAAAAAAGTACTTAAAAATTTATTATCAGTGTGTGCTTGGTGAAGTTTTGTCAGTTTGACACGAACTAGAGTCACCTGGCAAGAGGGAAACTCAACTGAAAAACTGTTTCTATCAGGTCGACTTGGATGTGTCTGTGAGGCATTTCCTTGACTCATGATGGATGTGGGCAGTGCCATTCCTGGGCTAGCCCCAACCATAACAGCAAGCAAGTTAAGCACGCCATGGAAAGCAAGCTAGCATCTCTTCGCGGTTCCTAATTGAGCTCGTGCCTTGGACTGTAAGATGGTATAAACCCTTTCCTCCCCAAGTTGGTTTTGGTCAGTACCAAAGCATGTGTGTGAAGGTCTTAGGGCAGCTCTGTGGACCCAGTTCTCTCCTCCCGCCTTTTTATGGCTTCCAGAGATCAAACTCCGGGCTTCAAGATGGCACAGCAAACACTTTTATGCACAGAGCCATCCTGCCAGCCTAAAAGTTCCATCTAAGAGTTCAGTTACAGAAACCTGGAGGACATAGGGAAATTTTACCAGATGACCCTATTTCTCTGGTTACTGTTACCCACTGATTGTTTAGGTGTCTCCTGTCCCCATTCAAACTGCACTGTCTTGCAGTCAGTAAATTCTATTGAATTCTTGCAGAACCTTGCCCAATACCAGACACAATATGTGTTTGAAATGTCATCCATAGGCTTGTTGTGGAACGGTTGGTCCCCAAATGGTAGAGCTACTTAGAGATGTTGGAAATATTAGGGGGCAGAGCCTAGCTAGAGGAAGTAGGTCACCGGGCATATGTCCCTTCCTTCCATTTCCCTGCCCCATCCTGCACATCCTCTATCATATATCCTCCATGCCATGAAGTTCTGTTTCCCTATGTACCCAGAAGCAATGGAGCCAAGGATTATGAACCAAAACCATGAGGCAGAATAAATCAGCCCTTGCACATAAAGCTCATATTTCATTTTTCAATGTAGAGTCAAGAACTCTTCAGGGACCATCCCCATAGATTCAAGAACACATTTTTCCTTTTGAAGGATAAAATGCAATATTACTTATTTTGAGGCTCTCCATAAAGAAATCTCAGCCATTTTATTCTTTCCCCAGTATTATGATATTTTTTTTTTTTGCTGAACATATTATCCAGCATAAACCAGAACAGAGCTTTGGTCCCTAGAAAGATTACTTCCATAAGCTTCTTTTCAAGAAGCTAAATTGAAAGAACTAAATTCAGAAGGCCATCTCTTCTTTAAAACAATAAATTCCAAACTAGTATTTTGAGGGGTTTTCTCATGACGTTAGTTAGTAAGTAATGGTTGAAACCTATTTTATAGCACATGAAAATCAGTCACTAAATGTACTTGTATAGATAAGGCCTAATTAAGTCAATACACAAAAATTTCCAAAGTCTGAAAGTTTATTGCCAGAACAGCAAACTTCATAAAGACACCTTTTAAAAGCACATAGAAAATGACAAGCCAAACAAACAGAAAACCTTGACTAACAAAAACAAAGTTTGCTGCTGTCGTGGACATAGTCAAAGTAATACCAAACCGAACAAGTGCATGTAAGAGAATTCAGGTGATACAATCTATGCTCTCAAACTAAAGGAAACGTGGGTCAACATGCTTGGAGTGGGGAGCGAGCAGTTTTCTCCTAGTACAGAAAGATGACTATTTAGGTGGGAAGCAACAAAATGAAGACTAAGGAACCAGCAGTCAGCTTCACTTCTATCTCCAAGTGCAGAAATTGGACCTTATAGGCCAAGAAAGAGTTACAGAAAATTGATCAAAACACAGAAGAGAAGCAATAAATTCTAAATTCAATTTGTGCTTTCCTTACACGTGATTGCCATTGCACATTCACTACAGGGAAGGACACTACATTAGCTGAGCCAAAAGCTGCAGAGCCAAAAGAGCCTTTGCTACTGGAATTTTATTGCAGCTACCTTTTAAGCCTAGAACTTTCTACCGCTATACTGCAAGCACCAGGTTTTCTTTGTTATTTAAGATAAATTCGTACAAATGATTCTGAAGTAGGGCAACCATTTCTGACCACTAGTGCCCAATGGAGCTACTGCTAAATGAATAGGAGTAGGAGTAGGAGGAATTCCCGGTAGCATCGAAGCTTCCTCTCCGAGACCCGCTGCGGGAACCAGAGCGAGAGCCTGAGCGAGATCCGGACCGCGAACCAGAGCGGGAACCTGGGGCAGACATGTTATAAGGGCTAGGCAAGCCCTTGGAGGACACTGAGGCAGCTTCCAGAAGGCGCAACCCAGTGATATCTTCCACCATGGAGCGATTCATGGCATCCTTGTAGGAGATTTTTAACTTGGTTTTGGGGCAGGTGAGGATTTTGGCATAGCTGCTGATGTCCTGCAACCTCTGAGCTGCACGGCCATCGATGAAACCTTTCCGAATGGCTTCTTCGGTGCTGATCCTCCCATGCACTTCCGGGTCGACAAGGCCTCCAGTGAGGAACTGGAACTCCAGGAAGCGCTGGCCTGCCTCATAGGGGAGCCATTTTTCTTTCACTGCTTCCGCTGCAGACATCTTCTTCTTTCCCTTCACACCTTCAAAGCCAATGAAGGCTTTCTGGGCAGGCTTCAGCCTCGTGGCCATATCTTGGTCGATGAGACCCTGGGAGACCGCATCTTGAAGAGACAGCTTCTGACCCGTGGTCGGGTGGATGATGCCGCCAGTGCAGGCCTGAGCCTCCAGAAGCCTCTGACCAGTGATGCTATCCACAATGCCCCTCTCTATACCTTCTGTAATAGAGATTTTCTCCAGGTTTTCCGTGTCAAAGATGGCTGCAATGGGGCTTGACTCCTCCAGGGGATCAGACAGAGAGCTGCTTCGGATGGTTAAATTTCTAACACTGGATACAGTGGAGATCTTACTTACTGACTCATGCCGAGCGCTGCTAAAAACATCATCGTTGACACCACCGCTCAAGCCGCTGCTATTGCCAATGCCATTTTTCAAGGAGATCATATCAGCAAATTGTGTGAGGCTAAGGCTGCCGGATCGGTACTGATCAAAGAACTTCCTGTCAACGAGGCCTTTGTCAATAGCATCTTGAATGTCATACTGACTGCCTGTCTTCCTGTCTACCAGGACCACCCTGGTGGAGCCATCTGATCCCGTGATGGTTATTTCTTCCCACTCACACTCCTGCTCACAGAGCTCTTTGAAGGTTTCATAATCAATAAGGCCTTTCTTGTAGGCCTCCTGAACAGACATCTCCTTGTCGGTTTCTGGGTCAACGATGACCACTCGCCGCTTTCGGAGGGTGTTCTTTTGTGACGTCTGCACCTGCTTCTTCTTTTCTCTCAGAGGCAGAAGACAGAGCCCTGTCTCCTCGTCTTTGATGCATCTTTCCTTCAGCTGCAGATAGGTGAGGTTTTCTTCAGTGTTTGGATCAAAAAAGCCTTTGGTATCATCGCTTGGGTCTGAGAGGATCTCACTAAGCTCCTCATTAAAATATCCCCTCTTATATGCCATGTCGACCGGTAAACGGTGGCTCTCCTTCGGATCGATGATCCCACCGGTCGCGATCTGTGCTTCCAGCAGGCGGATGCCATGGCCCTTCTCGATGAGTTCTTTGTTCATCGCTTGGAACAAAGAGATGATGTTTCCGGTTTCAGGATCATTATACCCAGTGACAGCTCGCTCTGCAGACAGCAGCTTCTCTTTGAACTCAATGCCCACCAGACCTCTTTTGTAGGCTTCTTCCACGGGTAACCGCAAATTGCTGACAGGATCCACTATAAAACCAGTAGCTGCCTGGGCTTCGAGCAACTCCAGAGCGGTACCAGGTCGAACTAAGCCAATCTTCATAGCCTCGTAAATGCCGAGCTTCTGCTTAGTGGTCTCATTATATATGCCTGCTATGCAGCTTGAACCCTGGAGGAAGTCCTTAATTCTCTCACCAACCTCGTCGTAAGAAATCTGACCCGATTCCAGTTCATTTACAGTGGATGGTCTCAATATGCCAGAATTAACCAGTTCCGTGACGGTCACAGGTTGTCTGATTCCCTGGAAGGACATGCTTCTCTTCTGTACTGACAGCAGGAGCAGACCCGTGTGGGGTTCGATTCTGCACCGTTCTCTCAGCTGCATGTAGCTGACCTTCTTCTTGGTGATTGGATCCACAAAGTTTTTCTGACTATCTCGGGGATCATTCAGGGAGCGATACAAATCTCTATCAATCAGCCCACGGGCCAAGGCGACATCTTTTGGCAAAAAGACACTGTTGACAGGGTCTACTACACCCCCTGAAGCAAGCTGGGCTTCCAGCAGGCGCATTCCGGTTTCTCTGTCAATCAAATTCTTCTTGATGGCTTCTGAAACAGATACTGTCTTGCCTGAAAACGGGTCATCAAAACCAGTGATGGCTTTCTCCGCCGTGTAGATCTGCTGGCGGTCATCAAAGTCAATGAGATCGCGAGCTATGGCATTGTCTACAGTGAGCTTCTCATTCCGATGGGGATCGATGATACCACCCGTGGCTGCCTGGGCCTCTAGAAGCATGACCGTGGATTCCGGGGTGATGAACTTCTTTCTCTTGGCCTCCACCAAAGAGTATTTTTCCTTGGGAGAAGCAGAAGCGCCAGCGATGGCCCCTGCGCCCCGGAGGAAAGGCTGGATCTCGGAAGCCACCTCCTCCACTGACTTCTTCCCCTTCAACAGCTTGTCCAGCGTGGCCTTGTCGATCAGTTGACACTCATAGAGCTGCATTGCCGTCACCTTCTTCCTCAGCCCATCAAACACCAACTTAGAGGAGTCCACAGTCCACTCATACTCTGTCTGGGTCTCCCGATGGGACCCATAAGGGCGCTGCCTGAGTTTGTCAATCTCCCTCTGGAGACGGCAGCGCTCAGTTTCCAGCTGGGACTGAGTCTCCCTGGTAGAATCCTCCAGCTTCCGCCTGCACCTCTCTTCAATCCTCTTGATCTCCGCTTGGAGCCTCTCGATCTCACTTCTGAGGCTGTTCTTCTCTCTCTCACTCTTCTCTCTTTCTGACTCTATCTTCCTAATGGCCTCCTCCTTGCGGGAATACTGCGTTTTCCACTGGTTCAGGTCATTCTGGATCTGCTGTTTCTCGCTCTCCAAGCGTTGCTTCACCCTGCTTTCTGCCTCCAGCGTTGCTTTGGCACGGTTCAGCTCATCCTCCAGCCTCTGCAGCCTTGCCTTGTCTTGCTCCAGGACCTTAATTTTCACCAGCAGGCTCTCTCTCTCCTGAACCACTTGAGTGCACTGACTCTTTGACTCCTGAATCCTATTAGATGCCTAGAATTTAAAAAGAAAGAAATGGAAAAAAATATTGTTTAGATGCTAACATATGATCATTGTAATTTAACCTCTTTTCATATATATATAAAACATAGACTCATTTTCCCTGTCTATATTTTCCCTGCATATACTATTAATTTGTTACCTTACACAGTTCTGGAAAAAAATATGAAAATGTAGATTGCCACTTTGGTAAGTGGCTTCATACTTACTGTTTTGTGTTCCTTTTTCCATAGACAGAACTAGAAGTTGTAGGCCTACCTTACTTCTAACAATAATTATAGTTTGAAAAGAGGGGGGGCAGTAATTTTCTTCCAAGTTAGCATCCCTGCTGTACCTACATCTCACCTGGTATATCATACTGACACATTTAATAAAGCAATACAAATTTACAAATACACATACAACATCCCGCCCCACACAAATATTGTCTATAGAGGTCAAATATATTAGAGGTTATTTTAAAATTAGAACCTGTTATAGGAAGAAAAGTCAAAAAGAAAGAAATGTTAGGCTCCTAATCAAAAGACAACAGGATAATGCATGCAGAAAAGTCATCTAAGCAAGGTGGAAATTTAAAATTATGTAAGAATTAATAAATTTCACCGTGAAAAAATTGAATTAAAGATGTACATACAGACCACAAAATAAGAACCACCTCCTATTTTAGTATGTTAAAATTTTGATGTTGGGAATTGAACCCAGGACCTTGTGCATGCCAAGTGCATGATCTACCACTCAGTAAGAGCCCCGGCCAAGAACTACCTTCTAGAAGGAGAGTGGGACATTCATGGGAAATAACTTAGATGTTTTTCTTATGCTAAAGCTTTTAAGGCCAAACACAGGTTTCCGACGGACTGACATTCAACGCAGCGACAGATCAGAAGGGCACACGGCATTAGAATTATTTTAAAGCCATAGTATAGATCTAACAAGTAGCAAGTGCATGAACAGGAAAAAGGAAAAATTAGATATTCTGAAGAAAATAGCAGCAAAAGAATAGGTCAGATTAGAGCTAGCGTCAGGTATTTAAGAAGCAGTGAAGCTTTGATCAAATATTTGTGAATACCTCTAAAGCCTGCTTTTGGAATTTCTCAATTTCCTGTCTCAAATTTTCCCTCTCTCTCTGTAAATCATTAATGAGCCCCTGCAGTTCCAGGGTTCGGTTGTTGCTGATCTGCAGCTGGCTCCTTAGCTCCGAGATGGTTGCATTTTTATCACTGTCTGCTTCGCTCCGGCCTCTTCGCAACTCGTCGTACTCCAGCCTCAAGTTCCGCAGCTCTTCCTCCAGCATCAAGTGCTCCTTGGTCAAGTTCTCGGTGAGAGACTGTAACCTCTCTATCTCTATTTTACTCTCATTGAGGCTTCTGCTCTTGTCTTCTATGGCCTTCTGGAAATGCTCATTCCTCAAGTGAGCCTGCTTGACATTCTCCTGTTCCTGCACCAACTGCCGCCTAAGGGCCTCCACATCCAAGGAGAGCCTCCTCAGCTCCTCCTGGGTTCTCTGCTTCTCCCTGAGGTGGCCATCCAGCACATCCCTCTGCTGTCTGAGATCGTCCTCGCTCCTTTTCTTAACAATGGACGCCTGCTCCAGTTGCTGGGTCAGGCTGGTGATTTTAATGGCTTGCTCTTTCAAAGACCTCCTCATGCCTTCCAGCTCCTCCTCCAGCATCTTCCTCTTGGAGGAGTCATCAGAGGCTGTTCTTTTCAGCCTGTTCAGCTCCTCTTCCACTTTCTGCTTCTGCAACTGCAGGTCCTTCAGGGAGCTCTGGAACCTCGTGATGTCCTGGTCCTTCACGGTCCTCTCCTGGGAAACCCTTTCGTAGTCAATTCTCAGGCGTGTCAGTTCCTGCTCCTGCACTTTCAATTTGCTTATGGTCTCGGTTGCGCTGCTGTTGGCTTTCTGCAGATCATACTGGACTCTCTGTAACTTGGAATTTTCATCCTCCAGACATTTCCTCTCATTGGTCTCTTTTTCTACCAGTTGTTTGAGTCTTTCGATCTCCTTGTTTTTGTCCTGGATGGTCTTGGCCGCATCATCCAGGGACTGCTTGTATCTCATGCTCTCTTCAGTTCGCATCTGTGTGACCTGTCGTAGCTCGATCTCCAACTGCTGTTTCCTCTGAGACATCTCTGAGCCAGTGGCCTTTTGCTGCTGGACATTTTCTTCAACCCTCCTGAGATTCTCGGTGGTCTGAGCTAGTGTGTTCTTCAGCCTCTTGACCTCCTCAGACAAGCTCCTGTTTTCTCTGGTGAGATTGTCTATCTGAGCCCGGTAGCCACTGGTGTCTTCTTCCTTTTGCATTGTCAGCTGGTGGATGGTGGTCTTGGTGATGTTGATCTCCGTCTCAAACTGGTTTTTTAAGCTAATGATCTCCTCATCGTAACTGTTTCTTACCTTACTCAGTTCATTTTCATATTCCCAGCGGCGCTTGGCCTCATCCTGAAACTCAGCTTTGAGCCTTTCAATCTCTTTATTTTTGTCCTGAATCGTCTTGGCAGCCTCCTCCAGGGACTGCTTGTGCCTGGCATTGTCCTCTGAGCGCTGCTGGATGACCTGCTTCAGTTCGATCTCCAGGTGTTGTTTCTTTTGCATGATTTCTGAGCCACAGGCTTTCTGCTGCAGGGCATTTTCCTCAGCCCGCCTCCGCTGCTCCGTGGCCTGTAAGATGCTGTCGTTCAGCCTGACGATCTCATCCTTGAGATCTCGGTTCTCCCTGGTGACTCTGTCAAGCTGGTTTCTGAGATTCTTGGAATCGTCCTCCTTCTGCATCGAGATCTCCTTGATAGTGGTCTTCGTAATGTTAATCTCTGTTTCATACTTGTTCCTCAAATTACTCATCTCCTCATTATAGTGGTTCCTTACCTTTGCCAGCTCATTTTCGTATTCTCTCTTCCGGGCGCCCTCCTCCTGCAGCAGAACCCTCAACCTCTCTATCTCGTACTCCTTCTCCTTGATGGCCTTCTCAGACTCCAGCTTCTGCCAGCCAAGGTTCTCCTTCTCACATTGCCTTGCCTTCTGCAACTGGTCATAGTCATTCTTCTGTTGGTCAAATCTGTCTTCCACGGTCTTTCTCCTGCGCTTCTCATCTTCGATCTCGTACGTCAGCCGGGTGATCTTCTCATTAAGCTCCTTGATTTGCCCATAGCACTTATCTAGGTTTTGCTTGGCTGATTTCCCGTCCAGCTCAGCTTGTCTCTTCAGCTCCTCCAGGCTCACAAGCTTTGCTTTGAACTGGGAACACTCTGCCTGGTATTTCTGCAGGTTCTGATCCAGGAACTTATTCTTATTGCAGTTTTCAGAGTTGGCATCTCGGGCCAGTCTTAGCTCCTCTTCCAAAACTTCAATCTTGGTGTTTTTCAGCTGTGGATATGAAAGTAGAAATCATATTAAAAAGAAAGCACTTTGTACCACATGGAAGAAACAGCTCTTTTCCTATTCAGACCTGTGTGTATTTTCTTTACACACACACAATAATATAAGATGAAAATCACCAGATAAAATTCAAAGACCCTCCATGCCTACAGTAACGCTTCCATTAGCTACTCTCATGTGATCTTAGGGAATGACATATCAACTTTGAACTCCAGTCTCCTCCGTTTTTAAATGAAGTAGTTTCCCCCATGATCAAAAATTTATGATTAACTGTGCATGGTGGCACATCCTATAATCCTACACTTCTGAGGCTGAGGCAGGAGGATAGTGACTTTGAAGCCAGCCTACTTTTGCTTTTTGTCTCAGAAACAAAATCCAAAAGCTTATGACTTGATACATCATGTAGCTTTTATTCAAAAGATATAGAGCAAATATCCATGTGAACTCAATTCCTCTCTCGAAAAGGGAGAACAAACTGATTAATTACCTGAAGTTAAAGATTAAAAGCCACCTAGTCCATGGTGAGCTTCTCTAAAATTTTATGTAAATAAAGCAAATTCCTCAGCTAAGCACTGAATAAAAACACGGGTTTGGGCAAAACAATGTAATCACAATTTGGTAAATACTACCTAAGTGAACTTGGAGCGTGCACTGAGCACAAGAGCACAACAGCACAGCACTGAGCCCAGACTCAAGCTGTGTCATATCAATGTTTGGAAGAGATGCAGCTTAACCAAACCATGTTATAAAGAAGCAGAAATAATAATGTTCCATGCTATTTCTTTCTTCCCTTAAAAACAAAACAAAAACAAAACAAGAAAATGAGTTACCTTCAGATCCTCCAAACTCTTCAGCATCTCACTTAAAAACCTATAGTAGTCTCCAGATCTTGTCAGCAGTTCTATGTACCTTGCATGAATATCTGCAGCCTTGGGGAAAAGAGATAAAAAAATATATATCTATGTATACTGCATTGTTAAAAAGTTCTGTGCAAGGTAATTAATCTTGTTTTCTTAAAATAATAAAACAGTGGCATATGAAGAGTGAATTCCCTATGGTCAGTTGTGCTGGATCCAGAATCTAGAACTATGGCAGCACAAAGGACCAGAGCTCTCTACGTTTCATCCTCACCATTCCAGGCTTTCCCCCTAGCCCACAGCTGACATTCTCTGACATCTTTGGGGAAAAGCTGTCATTTAGAAATATACTATATAAGTTCCACTTCTTAAGTGTCTACCTTATCCCAAATACAGCAAGTCAAGTCCAATATATACACGACACACTTGAACACCCAGGATCATTTCCTAAACTGTGTCATGTGTAGATGACTCTCATGAGAGGGAGCTAGAACTGCTAATAAGCCTTGAATTTCAGTGGATCCTCTATACCAGGGATGTATTCAGGCATGGTAGGGAAGCTGGGCAGGAAACAGGGAAAAGACAGGCAGAAGGGACATCAGACATGAAGAGATAAGCAACGACTTTTGATGGAAGACATTAAGAGATATGTAATGACTTATATACCTCTTGAAGAATCACCCCAGATGGGGACTGAACCATGGTCCTCTTGATAGGTATGTTCAGCAGAGTTTCCAGGCCGGAGGTGTATGATGCCAGCTGGAGTTCATAATCCTGCAAAATAACAAAGTTTAAGAAAGGCGTCTCTGTTTTGGTGGGTATTCAAACCCAGGATCTTGCGTGCCAGGCAAATGCTACCACTAAGCTGCTATACCCCAGCCCTTTGTCAGTGCCTTTGCTTTTGAGACCAAGTCTCACTCTGTTCCAGAATGGCATGAAACTCACTGTCTTGTTCAGGCTGGCTTGAATTCACGGCAATACTCCTGCCTCAGCCTCCTGAGTGCTGGACTTGCATATGTAATCCATCACCTCTAGCGCAAAAAAGTCTTAAGAGACCTAAAAAGGGTCACTGACAGCTTACAATTCCACAGATTTATATCACAAATTATTTCTTTAAATTACCTACAAAGGCCATTGGCAACAATCAGCTAATACTGTTATTAAATGAAATGTTCATTTTTGCATAGAGCATCAACCTAATGAATAAAGACTTGCCCTTTGCACAGGGATATTTCCAAAGTGCAATGATTCAAGTAAATAGGACCCAAAATTTGCCATTCAGAAGCGTGGGCTTTGAATGGTTGAGCTATCTCTCCAGCCTGAATTCAAGTAAATGAATAACAAACTTTC
This sequence comes from Dicrostonyx torquatus, assembly GCA_028555095.1. Classification (NCBI taxonomy): domain Eukaryota; kingdom Metazoa; phylum Chordata; class Mammalia; order Rodentia; family Cricetidae; genus Dicrostonyx; species Dicrostonyx torquatus. Next base: position 14,474,052 of record JAQHUG010000008.1, on the reverse strand, counting down.
ACAGGTTCTTCAGGCCAGAATATATACGATTACCACCTTTAAGAAGTTTATAATCTTTAAAGCAAAAAACAAATAATGCAATTAATAATATTCTTGATGAAATAACAACCACCTTTCAATTTTTGAAAGACTTATTTTGAGGGTATGCTTGTGGAGGTCAGAGTACAACTTGGAAAAAGTCAGTTTTCTCCTAACGTGAATTCTGGGGATTGGCAAGCACCTTTCTCTAGATGAGCCATCCTGCCAGCCAGCACCAACCACTCTTTGATTCTTTGGTAGTTTCATACATGAATACAGTGAATTTCAATTCTATACCCTCCTCCACCGTACCAGCATTCTTAATAAAACCAATATACCTTAATTGAGTTTGCGCAAAGTTCAGCAATTTTATGGACTTCTTCTGATTTATCTCGTTTGCCAGATATCTCACCGTGCAGGTTCTATACAGAGAATCAGACACGTACAGGTTAAAAGCATACAAATGCAAGCGTTATTTCACTTTTATGGTGGTTATTGTTTTCTTTCAGTTTATTGCTCTGGGGACTCACATTCAGTAATGGCTGGAAAGAAAGGAGAAGAAAGCCCTGCAATTTATTACTTACAAGGGGATACTTTCAACCAGCACGACTTTACACGCCTATCATGTCTTTTTTACTTTTCTTTTTTGTGATAGATCAGGGGTGGCCTTGAACTCAGGGTCCTCCTATCTCAATTCCCAAGCCCTGGGATTACAGACATTCATGACATCAGCTCAACTCTAACAGTTCTTCACTGCGACATGAAAACAACCTCGGTTGTTACTATCTTCCAGGTGGATTTCTTCTAAACATCCTCTGTGCACACTTACACATTTACAAGATATTCATCATTTCAAACCAGGCACAAAAACCGTTTAAAACCAACTAGTCTCCACAAAGCACTTGGGAATGACATGTGTGTTTATACCTTCTGCTCATTCAAAAACCGCATGACTGTGTTGGAATCTCCAAACTTCATGGACTCTAGAGAGTCCTGGCGGCGTTTGGCATCGTAGAGCCACTTGCAGAAGCTCTGATAGTTGTCTCGGTAATTCCTCAATTGTTTGATCTGTTTCTCCAGGTCCCACAGTCTAGGGAAAATGGATAAAAAGATTGAGACTCTCTCATTAGCGTCTAAAATTCTTCTTAGTGGCTACCTAAGAAATTGAAAACATGTGAACACAACAACTTCAACGGGCATATTCGTCATCACATGTTTCATCCTATTCCGAATCTAAAACCGCAAATAGCCATCGACTGTGGTACCATTCCGAACAAAGGCATAAAAAAGAGATGAAAAACTGGGTGTGGTAGCACTTGGATAGAGGCAGAAAGATCAAGAGGATAAGGCCAACCTTGGCTGCATAGCGCATGGGAAGCCAGCTAGTGTTACACAAGATTCTGTCTTACCACCACCTTCCCCACAAAAACCTAAAACACAGACCAAATTCAACTCATGGTAAGTTAATATTATTTCTTAAAGGCAGATGAGAAAAAAGGACTCAAGTGAATCCTAGTTCTTAGGAGGCTGAGGCAGAAGGATCTCGAGTTCCAAACCAGCCTAAGTTACATAGCATGGCCCTATTTCAAAACCCCCAGGGCTTGAGGAGTAGGTCAGAGGTAGTGCACTTGTCTAGAAGGGGCAAGGCCATGGGTTCACTCCCTACTACCGAAGACATAAACAGATAAGATGAAATAAACTTGGTGCACAGATCACGCCACAGTAGACACGAAGCGTAGAAGCCGCGCACTATATGGAAGGGACTCACAAAAGTCTACACACTGCATGAGGACACTCGTACAAAACCAGTGACAGAGAGCAGGCTGGCCAAGCAAAAGCACCACCTTTGGACAATGGTGGTTTCTAGTGGCATTTGAAGTGGCGAATGGGAAGGCAACGGGCAAGGAGGCTGACAAACCTGAAGTCTATCTGTTTGTCTATCTTCTGCCAGCGGTCCGTCAGCTGCATCACTTTCTCATTGAATTTGCCCAGGTCCAGGTCATAAAGTGGATATTGTTGTGAGGACTGAGCGTGGATCTGCTGGGCCTTCTGCAGCTCTGTCTTCATGGTGGCCAGCAGCGATTTCTTCAAGTTCAAGTCATTTTTTATTTTCTGAAAATTAAGGGGGGGTTTCATACAAATGAATCTCTTCTTCCATTGTGTGCCACCCCAAGCCACTGTTTATTTTGTTTACTTGTTTATTTCTGGTGCTGAGGATAATAGCATCCTACCACTTACCACAAAGCTGCATACTGGCTCATATCATTAACCTTGAAAGAGGAAGGCCTAGACATACAGCCTGGTATTGGAGCAGGAGACTGACAGCCACAAGGCTCTGGGCTTGATCCTCAATATCTCAAAGATAGTGATCCCTCTGCCTCTACCTCTCAAGTGCTGGGATTACAGGCATGAGCAACCACATTTGACTGAGAGGTCCCAAAGGGAAGAAATCATTCTAACTCAGCACTGTCTCACCAATTCCTGCTACAAACCACTTCCACACTCTTCCACTGACAACAGAGCTCCCTGTCAGCGACCGACATCAGTCACATGTGGCCAATGAAAGCAAGAAAGTTTTGAACCCCAAATCCTAGATGCACATATGAATAAAGCATGGGCTGTGGGTATGGCAGTGCACACCTGCAGTCCCAGTGCCAGGAGGAAGAGGCAAAGAGGATCAGGAGTTCTAGGCCAGCCTCCGCCACACAGTGCTTTTGAGACCCAGTGTGACATACAGGGGATAATTTCTTTACAAAGAAACAAAAGGTGTGGATTTCAGCCTGTAGTAATATGTCATCACCAACTCACCAGTTCTATCAAACAGATCACACAATGGGCTCTATCCGTTTTCCTGTAAACCTATAATTATTCTAAAAATAAAGCATACTTTCAAAATGTGAACTAAAATAAAACACTCATGAAAATGGAGTGAGACTTTGCGGCTGAGGGCTAAGTCCCCGTCACTTCCTGGAGGCCAGGCTACAGCTGCGACCCTCTGCGTCACCTTCAGCCCGCAGCGGTAAGCTTCCACTTTATCCAGGTCCAGACAGACAGTTTCCTCCTCCGTCAGCCTTGCTTCATAGACCTTCAGCATGTCTTCTGTTTGCAGGACAGCCTGGAGAAGAGCTCTCACGGAGCACAGGCTGGAAAGAGCAAGAGAGGCGAATAAAATTCCCAGTGACATCATCAGAGGGGTGACTGTCGGCTCTCACCACTGTTCAGGAAACAGGATGATGCTAACACATCGGGATGGAGCACAAGCTCCAAAAAGCCAAGCACATATAACAAATGAAGTCAGGCAAGAAGGAAGCCTAATGGGGCTGGGTTGAGGATGTGGCTCAGTGAGAGATCCTATTGGGATCCCACCCACACCAACAGGGAAGACAGACGAAAACTTGAAAACGAAAACTGTTTTTGAAGGATATCAGTCGTGCTCACCTGTTTAAGTAGCCATCTGTGACACCGTTGATATTTTCTAGCTTCTGGAATAGTCCGAATATCTCGTTCTGCAAATAGCAGTATTTTTCAGACCCTCGGAAGTTGGCGAGCATGTCTTTCAGCTGATTGAGAACCTCAGCGATGGCTTGTGAGTCATTCTGTACACTCTGTCAGGAAAGAAGGGAAGCGCATCTCACTAGCTGTGTGATTGTTTTAAACTCATTTTCGTCACGAGCCTTTAAGGTCAGCAGCATGCCGTTCTGCTCTGCACATGTATATGCGTATGTATGCATTCGTGTACCATATATACATATGATAATAAGCATATATACAAGTAACATATCAGGTGCCTGATATGTAAGAGCACCCAAAGTCTAATCCCTCAGCAATATTCAATGAGTACGTTATTACCCACAGTCCCTGGCTGCATGCCAGATCTCAAACTTACCTTACAGCAAGTGTGTAGCCTCAGACCTACATCTCCTCACTCCCTCCATGGCCCCAACCCTGGTCATCGCTATCCATCTGTTTCTCTATGTTTGACTCCTTTTTAAACTGCACATGTGCGTGAGATCACACACTGTTTGTCCTTCTGCACGTGGTCCATAACACCCAGCAAAGCATCCCCCAGGGTCACACAATTCTGTTTTTCTTTCTTCTTTAAAACTGGATAATATTCCATGGGAAATGACTCAGGGGTTACGAGCCTGCATGGCTCTTGTAGAAGACCTGAGTTAGGGGTCCCAGCACCTACTTGGAGCAGCTCACAACTGTCTACAGCTTCAGCTCTAGAGGATCTGAACCCTTTTCTGGCCTCTGTGGGTACCCATACTCATGTGCCCATTCCTCCCTGACTTTGCCATAATTTAGAATAAATATATATTCCATAATGTAGTTATCCACAAGTTTAGCAACCTGCACACACACACACACACACACTGCACTGTAACTATGTGGTATTTTTGGGGGCGGGGGTTGGGTTTCTCTGTGTAGCCCTGGCTGTCCTGGAACTCACTTTGTAGATCAGCTGGCCTTGAACTCAAAGAGATCCACCTGTCTCTGCCTCCCGAGTGCTGGGATTAAAGGCATGTGCCACCACTGCCCAGCAGTGATTCTTAAGATTAGCTTTTAATCTTAAAAATATCTCTAGGGTAGCAATGGAAAGCAAATACACTTGCCTGTAAACATGTAAGCCATGGGGTTTTCCTCATTTACAGATAAGCATAAGGCCCTGTGGACTCAGGAGATTAGCGTGAACAGATCCTACCTTGAGCTCGTTGATTTTCACTGTGATGTGATGTGTAGAGCCTTGGTCTGTGAGCAGGAGATTTTTAAGTGTCATCCTGCCCTCGCAATGCTCCATCTGCCTGCGGATCTTCTGCAGCTCCATCAGCAGCCATGTCTCCTGCTTGTCGTTCTCTCTGTTGGTTTCAATTACTTTATTGTGGTTGACATCTTGGCAGGAGCCCACATGAGTGATTTCTGTCTTGGTGACTGTAAAAACAAATTAGGACCATAAATACAACAGACTGCCCAGCTGGCAAGGTGCTAGGCACCTCAGCTGTATAAAAATATGCCTACTCCCTGTGACTTAATTCTAGAACTCTGGTGTACAAAGTATTTTCTATATCTGCTATGTAAAAGATAAGGCTTATTGTCCCCCAGGTACTGATGTGGTAGAGGACTGGGCCCTAATGAAGGGTGGCCTTTGAGAGGTCGACCTTGTAGAAGATGGTTAGATTATGAGGGTACCACACTCAGCAAGGGCGAATGCCTATCTCCTGGGTGTTGGTTAAGTTATGACACTGACTGGTCCTCAACAGTCAGTCCGTTGCTACACTGGAGATGTTTTTAAGATTAAAAGCTAATCTTAAGAATCACTGCTGGGCAGTGGTGGCACATGCCTTTAATCCCAACACTTGGGAGGCAGAGACAGGTGGATTACTCTAAAGTCAGTCCAGGCATTCAGTCCTTTCTGCACATTACTGTTCCCCTTCTACTTCTCTGTTGAATTATGACAGAGCCATGGACCACTTCCCGGGCTCTATACTGTCCCCCAGCCTTCAGAGTAATGATCGAAACAAACTTCTTTTCTTTAAAAACTGTCCAACTTCAGGTGTTCTGTTCTATCAACACAGAACATCCTAAGCATCTTTCAGAGGAACAGCTTTACACAGCACCACGTATATGACTGATATGAAGAGCAAAGGTGGTCCAGGCTGACCTGTCTGGTGCTGGGGGTGGCCAGGAAGCTGAATGACCAGAGTCTGGTAGTGCTTCTGGGCATCAGTGAACTGAGACTGCATCCTCCGCTTGTCATCGTCTCCAAACATCTCCGAGCCTTGGCTGTTTTTGATGAAATCTTGGTAGTGGAGCTCGAGGTCTTCAATGGTCTTCATGTAATCCTCCTGTCTCATTGTTTTCAGCTGGAGGTGAATAAGGCACGGTGAGCTGAGAAGGCATGAGTGTCCTCATATCCCCATGCAAGAAGAGGGCAAGACAGAGGGGGCAAGGCAGCACTCATCATAGGCCAACAAGGATAAAAAAAAAAAAAAAAAAAAGGGTTTGGGGCCTCATCCCTGTTGCTAAGGGGCACAGCAGTAGCTTGCCAGTGGCTTTTCCTTCACAGAATATTTTTCTTCAAACAAAATATTGTGCAGAAACTCAAATGCAAATAAAGCTCAACGAAGCACCGCCAATCCACGAAGATAAAGGGGCTGGAGGGCCCTAAAGCTTCCTAGCCTGTTCCCTTCTCACTTATCATTTCATTAATGGACTCGACCCAGTGCTCTGCCAACCATACCTTAAGGACCTCTGACTTAGAGGAATGCTTTTGGAGATCTCCAAGAATCATCCTGACTTCCCCCTCTGCAATGTTTCAGTGGGTAGGTATTGTTGCTGGGTCCTAATGAACCTCATTCTGATTATCCTTAGGGAGCTTGGGGCCCACACTATCTTTTTTCATAGGTATTTGTGGCTTTTCAGGTCACTACAGTGACCTGAATAACCAGTCCATATGCCAATTCTTTCTTATTTTGGGGTACTAGCAGAAGTACCCAAGGCTTCACGTATGCTAAGCAAGCTTTCTACCCATGAGCCCCACCCTATTCTGTACAGTACTGAACAGACCAGTCCTGTGGAAGAGTAAGAGGCCTCCTGTGGTGAGACACATAATCCTCATTTGTCCACTGAGTCATCAAGCATGAGGGACCCTCTAGGCAGCCCGGAGGACATACCTTGGCAATAGTCATAGCCCTGATCTTCTCAATGTCAATCATGCAGTAGTGCCAAGACACCAGGCTCTTCATGTTGATGTAGAGCTGGTTCCACAGAGCCAAGATGGCTTCATAGTACTGCTCAATCCTGGAAGGCAGAAAAGGAAAACACTCCAGCCCAAACTGCCCAGAAATCTAAACCAAACCTTATGAAGTGATCGTGAAATTTTTAAACTGTCAACACTTCAATAGATACAGACTAACCTACTTCCCAGAAGTAAATTCTCAACTTTATCTATAGTCTGTATATCATTTAAATCATTCTGGTTGAGACAGGCTATCTCATGTTTTGGTTGTGTTGACTGCTAGCAGTGTTTTGATTGGTAAGTGGCTCAAATGCTGACCACCCCTGAACTTGACAGAAGAGGGAAGGATGGACGGCATTACCCAACACTCCCCACTCTGTGTAAGGCTCAAGATTTCCCAACTAAAACATTTGAAAGAATCTGCTGCAGACAGTCTATAAAATGCAATGTTCCATCTGCCAGCAAACAAATCCTGACCTGAAGGGTGTAATTACACATGAAACAGCTGATTTGCTAGAAAAGGGAGGAACTTGAAAACAGCAGCTTCAAAGGGTGTGGCAAGTGTCACTCGTGCCTGCTCGGGCTCTCCTAAATGGCCAGACATTCTCTTGTATCCGTAATAAAAATCCTCAACATAATTTGCAAGACACAGTAAAAGCGACTCCATTAAGTTTCCTTTCTGGGGGACAACGACAGTAAGCAGGCACAGTTTTAAGCATCTTGTTCAGGCACAAGCACCCCCACCCCCACCTTTAGTGCCACAGCTGCTAGGGACTTCAGGACTTACTTGCAAGAAAGGTCCACGGCCAGTGGGTTTGGAGGAGGGATGATCAGGCCCACGGAAGGAACGAGCATGTCAACGCCTCCGGGACCTGTCACGTACCACTTGCTGCGCTCGTTGTTGTCCTTCAGGATGCATTCGTCCCCTTTGTGGACGATTTTCTGCCAGGCAAAGAAACAGGGATGAAAAGGAAGCCACAGATACCACCGACACTCTCAGGCTTGCTTTCCACCATCGTGATCCTCCCTAGCAGAATCGGTGTAAATAATGCATGTGAGCCAAAGGGGCCTCTAAAACCTTAGCTACATCCTAAGTGAGAGAAAGACACTCTTCAAAGATCACCCAGAAATGTGAGAAACCTCTTCCACAAGGCAAACCCTCATCATATCTTCTTCCCGTTTTGAGTTCACGCTTTTTATATTAGACTTTAATATCGGCGGGGGGTGGGGGGAGTGTCACTCATCTCACTCATTTGCTCTTAAATTTTAAAAATAAAAACACCTTGGCATTAGTCTGTTAAAGAATCAACCTTCTAAATGCCGGGCCTGGTGGCTCAGGCCTGTAGTTCCATATACTCATGAGGCAGAGGCAGGAGGGTACAAATTCAAAGACTGCCTGAGATATGAGCAAGACTAAAGATAGTCTGGTCCATTTCGCAAGAACATGTCTCAAAATAGTAAGTACAGAAAGACCTGGACATATGTGACTGCCTGCCATGTGTGGGGCCCTAGGTTTAATGGCCAATACAATAAAAAAATAAATAAATTCAATTAACTAATACAGCCCCCCCCCTTTTGAGGCAGGATCTCACTGTGTAGCCTGGACTGGCCTGAAACCCATTATGCAGACCAGGATAACCCTGAATACAGATAGCCTCCTGTTTCTGCCTCTAGCATGCTGGGATTAAAGACTTGCAGTACCACACCTGGCCCTATATGACTTTTTTTCTTTTTAAGATTTATTTATTATGTATTCAGTGTTCTGCCTGCATGTATCCCTGCAGGCCAGAAGAGGGCACCAAATCTCATTACAGATGGTTGTGAGCACACGTGGTTGCTGGGAATTGAACTCAGGACCTTCAGAAGAGCAGGCAAAGCTCTTAACCAGAACCATCTCTCCAGCTCGCCTATATGACTTCTTAAGATAAGGGCTAGAGGTATAGCTCAGTGCGTGACAAGGTGTTTGTGTAACTGATTCCAAGCACCACAAAAGAAAAAAACAAAAACAAGAAAAAAAAAACTACATTAAACCTACATATTAAGGCAACTATATAACTATATTAACTGGTAAAACATAAGAAGTTGTATTTTTTTCACCTCATATTTCGATCTAATCTTTTTTTCTCCTTCCCTTTTCTTTCTCTTTCTCTCTCTCTCTCTTTTTTTTTTTTTTGTGTGTGTGTGTGTGTGTGTGTGTGTGTGTGTGTGTGTGTGTGTGGTGGGTATTGCTTGAAACAAGGTCTCTCTCTGTACCCTGGACTGGCTTCCAATCTGAGGGAATTCTCTTTCAGCCTCCCAAATGCTGAGGTTACAGGTGTGTGCCACCACGTCCAGTCCAACTTCTTTTTCTCACTACACACGTTTTTGGACATTCCACAGGGAAGAACAGACTCCTGTTTAATAAAGCTCATCTAACCAGGTAATCACATGTCGTTTCTTAGATCCTTCCTATTCTTATTGTAAGAAATCAGAACTGCTCTCTCTCTCTCTCTCTCTCTCTCTCTCTCTCTCTCTCTCTCTCTCTCTCTCCTTTCCCCCCTCCCCTTCTGCTCCTTCCCTCCATAATCCATCTAATAAATGCTTATAACTATCAAAAAAAACCAAACAAACAAAAAAAAAGAAATCAGAACTGTGGGAGTAACACAGACAAGCCTGTGCTTCTCACGGAGCCTACAGGACTGGCGTGGTCCAGAACTGTCAAAAACTTGCAGGAGCAATGATAGTGTCACTTCCCACTTCCATTTATATCTTGTCTGAAACTTAAAGATGGGGATAATCACAAATAAGTAAGCTCTAGGTATCTCCAGAAGGCAGTAGTCAACCTTAGAAAGATTCTTAACCTTCGGGATAACCGTCGTGCAGGTGAGGGGTGGGGCTCAGAGGTATGCTAAACGCTCCACATAGCATGAAGTTTTGCCTTCCTTCCCCAGCACCCAAAAAAAGCAACTACTGTCTCTTTCCTGACAGTCCCCAGAGATTCAGCTAAGCTACTGCATTTATTCAACAGGAGATTGCTTTATTTAGAAAAGACATGACCACGATGCCTACTGAAACCAAGATTAGTTTTGGTCTCTTGACTGATGAAAGCTCAGGTAAAGAAAGGGGAGGCTCCGCTATGCTTCCGAACAGAGTACACACCTGATCTTGTTTGTAATCGCAAAGCGCCCTGAGAATAATGGGCTTGTTGCTCCTGTAGTCTGGGTTCCGAGGTTTCAGCTGCACAATCTTCTTAGACTTGTTTACCAAGTTCTGCACCTGACGCTTGTATTCCAGGATCTTCTCCCGTTCTTTCTGCAATTGCAATGACAATCTGCCTTAAACACGGGTGCTCTGTGAGGTTTAGAGACCTCTTGGGGAAGCTGCCATGACATCAAAGTTAAATACTGTTATAGTTCCACTAGTGGTAATGAGCCACAAATTCATCGCAGGGGAAGATAGCCTATAGGAAGCCTGGTGAATTAGCTGGGAAGGAGAGACCATCTCTGTGGAAGGGCCAATGTAGATAAAGGGAGAAGCATGTTTTCCCGAGGAACTTGACAAGCAAAGTCATGGCATTCTTGCCACTCTAGTTTTCAGTACATTATTGAGATACTGAAGCAAAGGCCCTTTCCTACCAAAGCTGGGCACACAGATGCCACTGAAAGATGCAGAAATCAGGTTATGGGCTCTGGGTGTGTGCTGTACTCCATCACAGCCTGCCCTGGGTCCGGGGTGCATCAACTCCCCTGGGTGTGGCACGGTACCTCCAACTCTTTGATCTGCTCCAGCAGGTGCTGCAGGGGCATGTTCTTGTCACAGGGGTACTTCTTCCTGATGGAGTCCTGCAGGCCCTTCAGGTAGGCTTCGGTTGACTGAGCCTCTTCAAAAAACTGTTAGGGATGGCAACAACCCCAAGTCAATGAAAAGGCACTCAATGTCAGGGTTCGGATCTTGAATGTCACCCAAAGGCTTTTGGGTTAAAGGCAAGGTTCCCAGAGTGGCACTTCATGGGGCGGTCTTTGGATCATTGGGGTCCCTCAGAGAGAATCATGGGACCCCAGCCTCCTCTTCTTCCTCCCCCTACTCTGGCTGTTTTGTTCTATCCTGCACTCCCCTGAGCCTAAGCTCTTCATAGACTAGTGAAGCATGGGCCACAGACTGGACCTCCTAAAACTGTCGCCCAAATACACTTTTTCTCTAAGTTAATTATCCTGGGCATCCTGCTAACACTAGGGGAAAGTTAACCAACACAATCACCTAGTAGTTCTGTTTCAAGAACCACAGTTCCCACCCCAAGCCTCTGCTAAGTGGTTGAAGGGAAAGAGCAGAGCAGAAGCATTCACAGGCCTGGTAGCAGGGCTGAGTGACAGCGTTACAAACCTGTGTTCCTCTAGGCCAAGGACAGTAAGTAGGATTCATGCAAGACCTTCAAGAGTGCTTTCTTGCTTCAAAACCATACTCAGAAGGTGAGCTAGTGATAGCATTGCACTGCATATTATTCCCATATCTGTGTAGCATATGTGCTTGTTAAGACCTCATCCATACAATGCATGCACGTGCCATAATATTTTAGACTAGGGAAAGTTCCCTGGAGATCACAGGTCTGATCTCCCTATTTCGTACATGAGAAATAGAAGCCTGGAGCTGTGATGTGTTCGAAGATTACACAAAATCAAATAGAAGGGCTGGAACCAGACTCCATCATTGTCATCAACACTTTGTCTCACAGTCCCATGGCCACTCTACAATATCAGCCAGGGCCAGCAAGGTGGCTCAGTGGGTAAAGATGTCCGTCACCAGGTCTCAGGAGCTGAGCTCTATCTCAAGGACCCACGCGGTGGAAGAAGAGAGCCAACTCAAGCAGGTGGTCCTGGCCTCCACGTGCCCATTGTGGCATGCCACCACCACGCACACACAGACACACGCACACACAGACACACACACACACACATACACACAGACATACACACACACACATACACACACAAATGAATGTAGATTTTTTTTAAAAAGTTATGCCTAAGAACCTGAAAGTAGGCAGCATTTTCTTTGAGATGGACATCGATGCACTTGGTAATCTGCAGAATCCAGCTCCACTGTGTCTGAAGCGTGTCCATGTATGCCTGAAAGAAGAAAGCGCCCAGGCTTCAGCTATCTCACACGCCTACTCAGAGGCATAGAGGGGTGCCTCCTGCACAGACCCGTGAGCCTGATGGAACAGATACCTCTTTACACCACCCCAAGTCAAGCAAACTTTCACCAATGGCTGGAGACAGAATATCCCACCAGAGATCCCTTGCAAACAGGGCTAACAGTCAAAATAGGTCTTGCCCAAATCGAGTAGCTACTTCTCAATCAGAACAGACACTGGTGACAGCGCTGGAGTGGGATTCCCTCTGGCACACCAAGCCTGGTCTTAGACAAGTACTCGATCATGAGGAGGTGGGATGCATTTGGGTAGAAAGCTTTAGAGACTTACGGTAGTAACTTTTACCAGCTCACATGGGCATTTCAGTTTAACAACTAATATGGCCAATAGCAGCACTACCCCCTACATCAGCCTTGAGTCAAGTTCTCAGATAGCAGTCTCCATCAAAAGCCAGCAAATACTGCCCAAGGGCTACATCTGGCCCACTACTTTTAGGTATAAATAAAGCTTTATTGGAACATGGCCATAGTTATTCATTTACAGTGTCCATAGCTGCATTTGTGATATAAGAACAGAGTTAAATAATTGTGATAGAGATCATCTGGTAAAGTATAAAATATTTCAAGGTTTTTCAGGGGGGAAAAAAAAGTGCCAATCCCTAGCCTAGGGTGCTGATCCCAAAAAGTTGGCACAGCTTCATAATGGAGAAGCATCATTCACCCACAAAGATGTATTTTATGAAAAGTTTTTTCCCTAGTGGAAATGTAAATCCCATGAAGCCTACCTCAATTTTGTCTGAAGCTGGATGCTGATTGAGAACAAGCTGGTCACTTTCTTGTTTAAGCTTATTTAGTTCCTTTTCCTTGACTTCCAGTTGGCTCATGCGGATCTGTGAAAGGAAAGACCAGCTCCTTTACAGAGAGTCACAGTTAGGTTCCTGTTACATTGCACTATGTAGAGGTGGTGGTACATGCAGAAGTGTATTATGAGTGATGATAAGGACTCATTGTCCTCAAGAATGACAGCATTTAGGTTAGAAAGGGGTTCTGGCATGGCCTGACTAAGGCCACTCAGGTAATTAACAGTATGGCCACTAATACACATTGAGCATCCCTAACTCCAGAAGCTTGGGACCACAAGTGTTTCAGATTTGAGATTTGCTATTGTAGATTATTTATATATACACTGGGGATAGGACCTAAGTCTAAAGACAAACGTCATTAATGTTTCCTACCCACACATCCTGAAGGTAATTTTATACAATGTTTTGGGGGCCCCTAGATTTTGCTTGCCACCTCTCACCTGAAGTCAGGCGTGGAATATCTACTTATGGTATCATGGTGGCACTCAAAAAGCTTTGTAGAGAGTCTTCTGGATTTCAGATTTTCAAATTACAAGTGCTCAACACATTCTGATTCCTAATTCCAGGGTAGGAATCCATTGTTCTACAGTGCCCCCGACTCTAGGGTTTCTGGATGGACTAACTTCCATGCTTCCTATGAATCATGATCTTCAGGGATATTAAACAATGAACTTATGGGTGGGGGTTGCTTAGCCAGCGATGGCACATCCCATAGTCCTAACTACCAGAGGGAACCCCTACCTTTACAAATAAGGGGGAAAGGCTGGAGGGATGCTCAGTAATTAAGAGCATTGATTACTCTTCCAGGGGACCTGGGTTCAAGTCCCAGTACCCACACAGCAGCTTACAAGACCTGTGACTCCAGTTCCTGGGGATATGATGCCCTCTACTGGCACTTGTGGGCACTGCATGCACATGGCACACAGATAAACATGCAGGCAAACACATAAAACTAAATAAATCACTGGACAGTGTCCCAAGGTTAAATTACAAGTGGCTGATCGATTTATTTAAAAGATCTCTCATTCCTCCACAACCCCCCATCCCCGCCAGCAACAGACTAAAGGCAAGGTGGGGCTCTTACAGAGAAGGCCTCCTGCTTCTGAGCGATGTTAGTGTTCTTGTCGCTCCAGTCATACAGCAGCTCCTCCTCCTCGCAGTCATTGATCCACATGATTTCGCGAGAGGTGGCCTGGATGATGTTCTGCAGCTGGCGCAGGTGGTCCATCCTCTCGAAGGACGCTTTCTGCAGACAAGCCCAGGAGCAGCGTTAGGATAACAGCGTTCTCACGGATTGTGCAGACAAACCCGTGTCGTTCCTTACCCAGACCATCTGAGGCCAGGTAAAACCTCTTAACCTGCTGCATTTAGCTAGTGTAGGAGAAAGGCCCTGTCCAAATTTGTGATGCTTGTGAGGTTATGGACATCTCAGATTGAGATATCCTAATTCCAAAGGGTTGTTCTCACCTTTTTCTCCCCCGATGCTGGAGAGACTCCTGGTCTCCCTCATGCTCTACTTTTGAGCTACATCTCCAGCCTCCGAAGAGTCTTGATTCAGACAATGATAATTGAGGCCAGCCAGACGGCTCAGCGGATAAAGCATTTTCTGGACAAACCTGGTGACCTGAGTTCAATCCCCAGGACCCACACAAAGTACTGACTACAAAGTTGTCCTATGGCCCCCATACACATTATAGCATATATACATACACACACACATATATATATACACTCACACACGCACATGTATGCACACCCTAATTCTAATAAACAAAAACTTAAAAGATGACGATGTTTGGGTTTAATAATTTTAGGTAATTAAGGGGAACTATACTCTTAGATAAATCGAGTGTTTTCTCTTAGGTACGTCGCTTTGCCCACATAAATTTAAGGTGCCATCAGTGTTATGCCCATCCCGATGGGAAAAGTCGTGTGCTCCCAGTAGCCACGCTATTTTAAAAGCATTGTAACCAGCAAGGAAATATGGAAAAGGTGAAAATAAGATGACACAATTAGAAGGTGGAGACCTCTGCTTAGGAATGATGACAGGCTGGTAAAAATCTGTGAGGAAAACACCTTTTGTCTCTGTATTTGCTCAAAAAGGCTGCAATCCTTTATCACTTCACATCCATCTAACAAGAGTCATTTGTATGAAATTTAACCAGAAAACAGAACAGTGCTAGGCACTGCCTTCAGAAACAACCAAAACAAAGCCTTTGAAAAGTCACTTCTAAAAGAAAATCAGCAACAACACAATGATCATCTATGAACACCGGAGCCAGTGTGTGTCCAGGCTCTGTGGTGAGCACTAAGACACGTGTGTGGTCCACCAGAGACGTTTGCCACTTGAGGAAGTGAACTGAGCTGACAATAAAGGCTAAAAGGGCTTACCAGCAGGTTTTCATATTCCTCCTCCAACTGGTAGATTGCAGACTTCTCGCGCTGGGAAAAAAAGAAAATGCGGGTAATTATTCATCCCCCTCATGGAGTTCTATAGAAAGTAGAGTCCCCTCTATGCCTCTTTGTAAGATGCTGGCCTCGGCTCCCTCAGTGAAAAGATGCAATTGCTCTATGAAGTCTTTTGCCCACAGTGACCTGTCCCCTGGATGGTTTGAAGGCCCCTTTCCGGACATTCATGCCTTCTCCACAAAGCAGATACTTCATCACTTAAAGGCTTGCTGAGGAAAATAGAATTTTGGATCCTCCAGATCTTAGAGACTTGAAGGAGAAAGCTGGGCAGATACTCAAGTGGGCAGGAGTAAGGTGTAAATTGTAAAAGAGTCAGGGCAAAGTGAAAATGAAAACTTTGGTTTAAGTTTTACTATTAGTGATTTCATGGAAGGGGTGGCAGGGACAGGACATGGGGACACGACCGAGCACTGAGATCCGACTACCGTCTCCTGCTGTCACCCCCCACTCGCCCCAAGTCTGATTTTTTTTTCCAGCACAGGAGAGGTATGAGACAGTTTCCTTCGAACAAATGTGACTTTTGTCTCACCCAGAAGGGAACTCACCGAGTTACCAGCAATATAAGCTACATGCTAATTTCATTTTCTTCTGATAAGTGATGCTTGCTTTCTACAGTAGTGGTCTACCTACCACCTCCCCAGATACGTATTCATAAGCCATAAACTCGTGATATCCTGTACAGACTCAGCATTTGGTTCAACTCCTTCCCTGGGTCCCATAAATCTGTTTCCACTTCTCTTTTAAACAATGGAGTTTTTTATGTTTTGTTTTGTTTGTTTTAATTTGTAGTCTCTTGGAAAGAAAATAACAGCCGTGTGTTTCAGACAGATTCGCCTAAGTGATACACCCTGCTAGAGACTCCAGGATGAATGTGAGAAGTACCAGGTCGGCTTTGATTTTGTCCAGCTGCCAGCGGTAGTCTCCGATGGCATTGTGGATACTCCTATGGCTGTTGATGTGCTCTTCCACTGCGGCCAAGTCCACACCCCAGGCCATCAGGTCCATCTCTGCCTGCGGGGGGTGGGGTAGAGTACACCTTTATTATTCCGCCTCTGCCACAGACTCATTTCTCTAGAGCATCGGGGATCAAGATAACATACGCAGCTCTGCTTCAGATAAAACGAAACATACAACCACCCGGGAAGCTAAGGCAGGAGGATTGCTTGAGCATAGGTGTTCAAAACTAGCCTAAGTACACAGCAAGACCCTCTCTCAAAAAGAAAAGAAGGAACGAAGGAAGGAAAAACTATATGAAGTATGTCTGAAGCCAAAATATTTGTTGATGTTTCAAGATTATCAAATAGCTAATGAAAATCACCAAATGCATACTCAATTAATTTGGCTCTAGGCCAAGATGAACTGAGGAAGAAATTCGGTAACGGGTTCCTTGTGATCTAGATCATTCTTTTGAAGAAAGAATCTACACATGAGAATGCAGGGGTGGGGTGGAGCTGACAAAATGGCTCAGCAACTGAAAAAGGACTTGCTACTGGATTTTGATTCTCAGAACCCACAGCAGAAAGAGAAAACTGATGTCCAAAAATTATCCTCTGACCCCTATATCCATGTCCTGCACTCACAATGACAATGATGACATTGAAAAAAAAAAAAAGGATAAAAAGGAGGATGTAAATTTGTATGACTAGATACTAGCAGGAACATGCTACATTGTAACCACTAACATTTCTTTATTCAATCATTTTAAAGGCATGTCGGAAATCATTAACGACACAGTTAATCACTAACCTAAAGAAGTTGTCATTGTTTTTTCTTTTCTCTTTCAATCATCTTTTGTTTGCAATTGCTATATGGGGAAATTGAACCTACAGCCTCACAAAAGTGAGGTAAGTGCCCTACCATTAGGTTGCATATCCAGCCCTAGGTAACGCTGATGGATGTTATACAGTAACTGCTGGCTCAGAAACACAGCACTTTAAATCCCCTTTCAAACTGTGAACCTCTCTATGGTCCACTGAAAGGGAAGTTCCTACGCAAACTCAAGATTCTTCATTCTGATTAACAATACGAGGATTATGGGTTTACATTTGCTTTTTAAATGTGAAACCCAACAAGATTCATCACTTAAGTCTGAAATTTAAGAATGTTTCACGGTAAGAATCAAATATCTGGCAAGTTTCATTCCGGGCCAGTCCAGCGTCTCTTCCTCCTTTTGCATGAGCACATGTAAATGTCTAAATCACCTGTGTCATCTCTCGGGCATGCCAAGGGCAAACATCCCAAGCTGGGAAGGCTGCAAGAACAGAACACAATTGTCCTAAGCCACACCCGTGTTCTTAGTGCCCTTGGCAAGGCTTCAGAGAGGAGTCCTTCCAGAGTGGAGAACTTTGCCCTCCTCTCCTGCAACTGCCCGCGCCTCAAAGCAGAAAGAGCAGGTGCTCCGCTGGGAAGGTAGAGATGACCCGGGGCCAGCTCACACAGCTCATTACCTGCCAGGTGTATCATATCTGGCTCGCCCATCTGCAGAAGCCCAGATTAGGGAAACAAAGCAGAAACCCGGCAGGGAGACCTGTGTCTGCCTCCTGAACACACAGCTGGGGAAAGGGCTTCCCTTATCAGCTGAGGCTGCAGCTGGGTCTCCGGGGGAGCCTTAAAAAATGCAGACAATGTGTGGGGGGAGGTGGGCTGGGAAGGGAAAGGCAGCACAGAATCACGGCAAACCTACAGCAGAAATCAAACAGCTCTTAGTTTGCTCAGAACCCTGAGCCAGCTGACCATATTAAAAGCATGGCTCACCGAGGGGTGTTAGAAACTGATGGAACAGTATGTCTGTGTGAGAACTTCCTGAGGTTTAAAGACGTAGAGACTTTTCTACCAAATATTTTGTTTTAATTTGTGTATGCGTGTGCGTGTGCGTGTGTGTGTGTGTGTGCGTGTGCGTGTGTGTGTGTGTGTCTGTTGTTTGCCCATTTGTTGGTGTTGGAAACAGAGTTTCCCTACGTAGCCCAGGCTGAGATTATAGGCACACCCAGCTCTGGGAAGAATTCTTACAGTACTACGCCCTCAGGTATACTGAAAATGACTAACTCTGAGCTGTCACTTAATATAACTGTCATGCTGTCTCAGAAGACATCAGGGGATATGACGTCTCATAATTATTTTGGTTCAAAGTTTGTCCTGCCACTCATCAAGGATCCTTGAAGGTACAGGCCAAGCCCCATGAATTCAAGTCTTCCTCAGGACTGAGTGCCACTCTCTCCCAACTCCTGAGCAAGATTTTACTATAGCTCGCACAAGGCAATTATTTGGCATTTGACGTGTATCTTGTTGCCATCAATAATATTCATCTTCATAACTACGGACCATAATTTTTGAGCCCTCAGTTTCTACCATGGTGCCAATATAGATAAACCCTCAAGAAAAATGTGTGTTCAGAGATGGAGGTCAGGGTCTGGGCAGCTCAGAGCCATCCTGAGTTCCATAGTAGTTCAAGGCAGCCTGGGCTCTATGAGACCCTGTCTCAAAAACATAAAGAGGGTTTCAAAGACTTGCAGGGAATCTGAAGCCATGCAAACAAGTTTATAGTTAAGTTTCTGAGATAATCGCTGTTTCTCCACTATCTACTACACCTTCCAGAAGAGTTTATATTTATAGTCTTCATAATAAAAACAGGTTTGGGATAGGTGTGGTAGAACACACTATAGTCCCAGTATCTTGGAAGATGAGACAGGAGGGTCACAGGTTCAAGGCTCACCTAAGCTACAAAGCAAGACCCTGTCTCAAAAACAAAAACAAATAAGGCCTGGAGAGATGGCTCATGGGTTTAGAGCCCTGTCTGTTCTTTTAGAGGACCTGGACTTGATTCCCAGCCCCCACATAGTAGCTCACAACCCTCTGTAAGCCCAGTTCTGGGGGATTCAATGCTCTCTTCTGGCCTCCATGGAAACTGCATGCATGTGGTACACAGAGATATATGTAGACAAAACATTATACACATAAAAAAATGAAAAGAAGTCGGGCAATGATGGTGCATGCCTTTAATCCCAGCACTTGGGAGACAGAGGCAGGCAGAGCTCTGAGTTTGAAGCCAACCTGGTCTACAGAGTGAATTAGCAAGTTCCAGGACAGGCTCCAAAAGCTACATGGAGAAACCCTATCTTGAAAAAACAAAAAGTAAATGGAAAAAAATAACCGAACGAGTGAGTGAATGAATGATTAGTGGCAAAAGAAATCGCCACACAAGACTACACCCAAAACCTTTTAAAGGCTGGGTTGGTGTCAGTGGCACTTGCCTGTGGTCCTAGATATTCTGGAGGTTGACCTGGGAGAATGGCTTGAGTCTGCGTGTTCAAGACTAACCTGTGGTGCGGGACAATTCTGTATCCTGTCAATCATGTTTTAAATAAATGCTGATTGGCCAGACAGGAAATATAGGTGGGAAAACCAGACAGGAAGTAGAGGTGAGAACAGGAGATTTGGGAAGCAGGAAGCTTCCTTGGCATTCCTGCACAGACCACCAAGGAGGCAACAATGTAAGCTGCCCAGCTGAGAAAAGGTACCGAGCCATGTGGCTAACATAGATGGGTTAATATAAGTTATAATAGCTAGTAAGAAGCCTGAGATAATGGGCCAATCAGTTAATAACCTAATGTAGACTCTCTGTGTGATTTTCTTTGGGGCTTGCTGGCTGCGGGGTACCGGGCGGGACACAAACCCCAACGAGCCAGCCCTCATTTTACAAACCTGGGCAACACGATTCAAAACAGACTCAAAGAAAGGGTAGGGGGGAATGGTAAAATAGCTAAGAAATTTTAGAACCACTTAGAAATTGGTCCAACAATTAATCAAGTTCTTACAGCATTGCATAACAATCTCCCCACAATGTATCACTCTAATGTATCCATGTCTCAAAGAGGGATGGCTCAGTAGAAGGTTTTCATTATAAAATTCCCATCTACATGATTATGGCATGTTTTCCTGGCCACCTGTTCATTATCGGGCTTAATTACTACATAAAACAACAAAACAGTAATTAGCATTGGAAAATACTTTGTAGAAATTCCAGTTGCAGGGAAAGGCTCAGCACATCCTTCTGATGCCATGACTTGACTTCACACCCACACAAGTGATGTGAGCCTCGCACAGCCAGACAGCTGAACTTCAAAAAAAAAAAATCACCAAAAGTATGGGGAGGGGACCACCAAGGAGCCCAAACTGGGACACCCACTGTCATGGTGTCCGGCTCTTCCTACATGATAATATTTTATAACTTATTTTTTAATTTTAACGTTGCTCACTCTTGTGTTACTATTTCAAATTAGCCATCAAAGAGTTCTTCCTTCCTTCCTTCCTTCCTTCCTTCCTTCCTTCCTTCCTTCCTTCCTTCCTTCCTTCCTTTTCAGTCTATGTGTGATGAGGCCAATTGCAACTCAGACAGAACGACCCCGTGACTTAGCAGGTTGCTGCCACTGGAGGTCTGCGGTTGAACTACCTGGGTTCAGGGGTCTGAGACCCAGCATGCATGGGTATACCTGGCCACCACTTACCCTCTGCTGCCTCATCCAGCCCAGACACTCGCCCGTGAGGCGTTTGGTGAACTCATCCCACCCAGAGCCACTCTGGCAGGTGTAGCCTCCACCTCCCTTGGAGCTGGCCCTTCGGACTCGAGGGACACTGATGGCCTTGTAAAGGGCTCGCATTTGTTCCTGAAGCTGAAGCAGTCTGAAAGGGAAGGAAAACAATGATGTCGTCACAAGAAAACAGCCTACAAAATCCCTTTCCTGGGTTTCCTTTGGGTCAATCTACAGCCAATGGGGGTGCACTGGAGGATTTTTTTTTTCTTTACCCCATGACCTCCAATTTGATCACATAGAAGTATCAATGCTAGAAAGCCACTCGCAACCCAAAATGTCATGAGAAGTGTCACTGCCTGTGCCTAGCCTTGATTTCTTGAGTTCCATCCTAGTACTCTGGGCCTCAACAGAATGAGAGCAAATTCGTACTACACGTCTCTGCTGTGGAGTGGTCTCTTCCAACTCCAAGAGTCTCACTCGACTAAACAAAGCTTGGTAGTAGCCCCTACAAAGGTCAGCTGCTGCACCGGAGGCCTCTGCTGCCGTCTACATGGAGGGAAGGCTCATGACCCATTCAGCCTCTCAGACCACCATAGAAGTTTTTACAGCACTGGGGACTGAACCCAAGGCAAGTACTCTACCACATCCTTTGTCCTTCTTTAAAAAGTAAAAATCATTTAATTAATTAATTAGCTTTGAGCTAAGGTCTCCCTAAATTGTCCAGGCGGGCCCTGAACTTTTGATCCTCCTGCCTTGGCCTCCTGAGTACCCAGGATCTCAGGGCTCTGCTACCATTCCAGGAAGAGCTAGAGTTTTTGAATGGTTATTTTCTTGCGGGTCTATTTAATTCTCGTAGCATCTCTGGGGTCCACAAAAGATGAAGATTGCAGTTTTATATTTGAAAGGGATAACACTGCAAAGCTCCAAGTAAGGGAGATGTTCTTGGGGCACGTGAGGGCTTCCTCTGGAAAAGCCTGAGGTCACCCGCTGGAGGTCTCCCTACCATGCTCTGCCGACCATACCTTTTCTGGTAAGCATCACAGGGCTGGCCCATTTGCCGCATCTCCCGGATCAAGTTATCTGTGATTTCCATCTGATCGTTGGCCTGTGCGAAACACTCGTCCAGCTCTCTGCTCCGGGACAGCTGTATTCCATCGCCATACTTCAGTTCCTAGCAGAAGGGATTTGCATGAAAATGTGCACGATTGTAAGGAAAAGTTTCACATGAGTCAACAAAAGTAACCCTTCTTCTGTAACGAAACAGACAGTACAAACCCAGTATAAACTGCTTATTTCTAACTGAGCTGAGCATGGTGGAGCACACTCCTAATCCCATACCTTTGTAGATTGAGGCAAGAGGATCAGGAGTTTGAGGCTGGCCTGTACTGTAGAGAGAGACTCTGTCTTAAAAACAAACAGGGCCAATGAAATGGCTCAATGGGTAAATGTGCCTGCCACCAAGCCTGGCAATCTGAGTTTGATGCCAGGCACCCTCATGGTGGAAGGAGAGAACCAACTCCTGGAAGTTGTCCTTTGACCTCCATACTCATTCCCTGACACTCACTCATTCACATACACAAGCATGTGTGTGCACGCACACACACACACAAATGTAATAAAAAATGGTCCAAAACATTATATACATACATATATATGTATATACATATATATATGTATGTATATAATATGTATGTCTGTGTGTGTGTATTTATATGTGGGGTCAGTTCTTTCCTTCCAGACTTATGCAGGTTCCAGGAATCAAGCTAAAACCGCCAGGCTTGCATGGCAAGAGCCTTTACCCACTGAGCCAACTGGCCAGCCCTTCAGGAGAACTTTCAAGGGAAATATGCAGACTGTTCATCTTCCCGTTTCTTCAAGGTGCTGAGTTTCCATCTTCCATCTTACACCAGCCCCCTGTCTACTGTGCTTTGACTCAGCTAAGATGGCTGGACCATTTCCAAGGTAGGCCTTCTAAACACCGCTGAGCCTACCCTGTTTGACAGAGGAACAAAGCTTTTCAGCTCTTTAAGAAAAAAAAAAAAAATTACACACTACAACTGTATCAGATGCCACCAGTGGAGGGGGCTGGGTGACAGGTGCGTGAGCTTCACACTGAAGCTGTTGTTAGATGGAAAGCCTCCCCCCACCCCGCCGCTCGGTGCCTTTCGGCAGTTTGTTCTCCATTTTCCACTTGCTGCTCTCCTCCAGGGGCAGCCAAACGAATCTTACTTCTGTACACGAAAATGCCAGCCAGTGTGATACATCTTCCCAGGCACTCGTTTTTAGTATTTGAATGCATGTCAATAGAAGTAAACTGGGAGGCCCGGCTGTGGTGGCGCACGCCTTTAATCCCAGCACTCGGGAGGCAGAGGTAGGCGGATCTCTGAGTTCGAGGCCAGCCTGGTCTACCAGAGCTAGTTCCAGGACAGGCTCCAAAGCTACAAAGAAACCCTGTCTCAAAAAGCAGAGAGAGAGAGAGAGAGAGAGAGAGAGATAAAGAAAGGAAGGAGATAAACTGGGAACACTACGGCATTACACTGTGGGTAAATGTACCCACGGTCACCACAACTAACACAGAGCTTCACGCATATTCTAAATTGAGTACTGATACCCCTATCTGCGCTATGAAGGAGTCAGCCAGGAGTCAATCAGTCAGTAGGTAAACGCCTGGACTGACCCCCAAATCCTTTTACCATGAACTAAAAACTTGTATTTTCCTCCTCTCCTTCCCTCCGGCTCTCCTCTATACCTTCGATCCTTCTGGTTCATTGGGAGAGTTTCACTCTGCAGCTCAGGCCGGCCTCAAACTTAGAATCCCCCTGCCTCAGCTTCCTATGGGCTGGCTGCGATCACCAGCATGTGGCAGCACACATGAATGGACATAGTCTTTGAATTGGGCGCTAAGTTAAAAAAATTAGAACATTAAGATGATCTTCAAAAGGAAAAAAACCATAAATTTTCTGGATTAAAATGGTTGCAGTGTGGCAGGTTCTGGATGTAATCCAAGCATTAATGTCAACCTGGGGGAGACTAAATCTCAAGTCTTGTGCTGAAACACGCATCACTTGTGAGCAAGGCAGAAAATGTGATTGCCAGCCATTGTTCTCCAGCCTGTGTTTTAAAAAGACTTAGGGCTGGACAGATGGCTCGGTGGTTAAGAGAACAGACGCCTCTTCCAGAGGACCCAGGTTCAATTCCCAGCACCCACAGGGCTGCTCCCAACCACTGATAACTCCACCACCAGGCCTGTGAAGCACAGACATACATGCAGACAAAACACCCAGACACAGAAGATAAAAGTCAAAATAAATCTTTTAAGAAGTGAGGACTTCAAGGGATGACTAATCGTTACATGTGATTAGTAGATGAATAGGTTATCTTCAGAGTAGGTCTGTTACAAAAGCCAAGTTGGCTAGAAGTAGTGTATGCTCTTTGTCTGTTGCCATGTGATGCCTTCTGCCACCTGGGAACTCTGCCAGGAAGAAGGTCATCGCCAGATGCTGCCCTGAGCTTGGGCCAGAACCAGGAGCCAAACCAAACCTCTTTTCTTTTATAGTTCGCCCAGTCTGTGGCGTCGTTGCTAGCAACAGAAAAAAGATTAAGATAATATCCCTGTCCCGTCTGATCTAAAAGGACCATCGCTGGACATTAATAATGTGAGAGACCCAGCAACAGGGATGTGCAGGCTGTGGCGAGGGCGTGAGCTCCTCAGAAACCAGCGTGGGCCAGGACCGGACTCTGAGGAGTGAGAAGAGAGCGTTTACCGGCTGGGCGATGAGCTCCGCCCGCATCAGACAGTCTGCGCAGTTCTGCAGCAGCTCCTGGATAGTGTTCTGGTTCTGGTGCCTGGACATGGTGCCAGTTTGACTGTGGAGATAAAGAAAACAGACAGGAGATGATTTTAATCAATTTAAAAGTATATCAAATTTTCATAAAAGTTACAAAAACTGGCCCAGATGTAGTTAGTCCTGTGATCCTCACTCCACAATTGCTCACACATCGATGTTTCCCCCCCATGAATATGTGTGTGTGGATACATCACCCTTTTCTGACCCATTTGACAATGACAGTGCCCTCTCACACAAAATTTCAATATATATTTCCTAATAATGAAGACAATTAGCTATATAACCACGGCACAGTTGTCCAAGTCAGGGGAATTAAAATGGATATTATACTATTTTTAACCTATAGAACTTTGTGTTTTGTTTAGTTTTGTTTAGCATCGTTTGTTTTTTGAGACAAGGTCTCGCTGTGTATTCCTGGCTGGCCTAAAACTCACTATGTAGATCAGGCTGGCCTTGAACTCATAGAGCTCTGTGTCTCTGCCTCCCAGGAACTGGGACTAGAGCTGTGTGTCACCAAAATTTCATAAATTAACCCAAAAATGTCCTTCGTAACAATTTCTCCTCAGGTCAAAGATCTAATCCAGAACAACCTCCTGACGTGCAAAGATACATGAGCAGAAATTGCAGCCAGTGACCTCATCTGTCTGTCACTCCTACTCCCCGGCACATGTCCTTCTATGGCAAGATGTCAGCAGGTCAAGCACAGAGAACAGAGATGTCACTAGCAAATCCAGTCACAGGAAAGCAGGAGACAGGAGCAAAGTTAATTCTACAAAAATATTTTCCACATTCACACTAAGAGGCAGGAAGAACAAAGAAATCACGGTATGGGGGGAAAGATGGCAGATTTAAGCATATTTTGTCGCTTTCAAGATAGCCCTGGAGTAGAAGTTTCTTCCCACGATGAGGCTCATTCTATGTCAGTTCGATGATAGGAGTCCAGCTGCAGGCCTGCCTACTGCAGCTTGGCTTAAGAGAGATTTAAAGCACATCCAATTGTATTTAGTGTGTGTGAATGGCTGGATGAAGATGCTACAAGATGCTGAACTTCGGAGGTAGAGGGCTAGCTTAGTGGTCAAGGGCATTCACCCCTCTTGTACAGGACCTGGATTCAGTTCCCAGTACCCACACTGGGCAGCTCCTCCGGGAAGTGTCTGTAACTCCAACTCCTGGGGCTCAGACACCCTCTTCTGGCCCCCAGGAACACCAGCATATGCATGCATACACACATACACATACTTTAAACAAATTTCAATTGCTTATCAGGCTTTGGAGACACCTGGTCCTTCAGTAAGCTCCAATTTGTACCAGTTTCTGCCTGTTCGGTACCTCGCTAGCAAACTGAAATCTGTGTGTGCGTGTCCCTCTATGTCTTGTTTTAAAAGGTTTATCTCATTTTTTAATCATGTATCTTAGTGTGTGCAGAGCTGTGTGTGCATCTGTGCACTTGAATGCAGGAGGACATTTGAGTCCCTGAGACTGGTGTTACAGGCGGTTGAGAGCTACCCAACACTGGTACTAGGAACCGAACTTAGGTTCTCTTCAAGACAGGTTAATGCTCTCAGCAGCTGATCCATGTCTCCAGTCCACCCTGTAGACTTTAAAGAAAGAATGCCACTGTTAAAAGAAATGGGGCAGGGCTGGGGAGATGGCTCAGAGGTTAAGAGCACTGGTTGCTCTTCCAGAGGTCGAGAGTTCAATTCCCAGCAACCACATGGTGGCTCACAACCATCAGTAATGAGATCTGGTGCTGTCTTCTGGCCTATAGGCATGCATGTAGACAGAACACATGTATACATAATAAATAAATTTAAAAAAAAAGAAATGGGGCATTGAGCTAGGGGTTCAGTTCAATGGCACAGCCCTTGCCTGGCATGTGCCCTGGGTTACAAGCTTAGCACTGGAAAAAACTAAAGAAAACAATAGCTATAACATACCCAGATGGGGAGGCCCACATGAATGTGGGAACCCTCCCACAGTGCCTGACTACATATTACCACACCACAGGAAAGCATTTTCTTTCTTTTTTCTGCCACCTATTTGGGGTTCCTCCCTGCAAGCAAGGCTCCCCAACAAGCCAGCACTAGCTGGATGTGGGTGAGGATCCTAGCTTTCCCTGGGAACCACTCCCAAATGACGACACTGGCTCCTTGAGGCAGGCCCAGGCAGCGCACGGCCTGAGCGTCCACCTGTCAAAACCTGGACAGCCTCCTCCACTCCTGCACCGTGAGTACAACCAGTCTCGCTTCCACTCGGCGCTACACAGGAAATCTGGCACGATTCCCACACTGCTGAGTCGGAGACAAGATTACATCTGTTGTCCTAACTTGTACAGAATTCCAGCTGCCTTAGAACACTTTCCCAATGTACCTGCCAGAAAGCAGGAGGAAATGTAAGAAACAAAGGAAAAAATAGACAGATACAGGGGCTTCATTAAGAATTCTAGGACAAAGAAGAAATCACCAAGGATGTTTGGGAGGCTGGGGTAAGAAGATGGCTTGGGTTCAGGAGTTCAAAACCAAGCTGGGCAACAGTGAGATTTCACATAAAATAAAGGAGGGAAGGAGGGAGAGAAGGCTTAGGTTAAGTCCTGTATAGCTACAATTGTTTTCTTTATTTGTCTTCCTTTTTCTCCCTCCTTTTACTCTTTTGGTTATTTGAGACAGGGTCTCACCCCCATGGCCTAGATAGGCCTGAAACTCACTATGTAACCCAGGCTGGCCTCATTCTCATAGCAATCCTCCTGCCTCAGCTTACTGAGGACTGGGATTCACAGCCAACTTGTTTTCTTCACTAAAAGGTGATCACCTTCCTCCTGGAACATTTGGGAAAGTTCTGTTCAACAAGGTGGCTCGGACGGTGATGTCCACAGAGAACGCCAGTTCTAGGCACACGAATGAAAGAGTTGTCTCCCCACACAATAAAAGTCAGTTTCTTAACCAACGTAGCAAGGTATGCCACAGTAAAAATGGCAATAACCCGAGCCGTAAGACAGATAATTAAGAGCACCTGGGTATGGCATGCATTAGACCTTTGTACCATCTTGGCAACTTTCCTGTAAATCAAAATCTACTTCGGAATAAAAATGTATTAAATAGGGGGTTTGGCTGGCAGAGGATGTGCATAACATGAGCAAGGCCATGGGTTCAAACACACACACACATCCCAAATATATACAAACGCAGGAAGTTCAAACTCAATTATGAATAAACGTATCCAGAGTGCCATACACATTTTATGTCAGTTTACAAGGTGAAATTCTTTGGACCACAAAACATAAATTCTGGAGCTTCTGAAACCCCACTGTTAGGACAGGACACTCACAGGTGAGTTGCCACCAGGGAGTTGA
This sequence comes from Dicrostonyx torquatus, assembly GCA_028555095.1. Taxonomy (NCBI): domain Eukaryota; kingdom Metazoa; phylum Chordata; class Mammalia; order Rodentia; family Cricetidae; genus Dicrostonyx; species Dicrostonyx torquatus. The sequence continues at coordinate 14,446,108 of JAQHUG010000008.1, read as the reverse complement.
GGCAATCACACTGGGTGAGAGCAGTCAGGTTTCTCAGCTCCATTATGCCCTCATAGTGTGGAAGACAGTTCCATTATTGGAGATCTGTTGGATCCTACCTAAGACAAGATGTCTGACCCTCTCACCCCGCCTACACATATCTGAAAGGTCTTTACAGAGGTGGACTCCGTGCGCTGTTAATCATTCTAAACACCTCTAAACCTTTTCCTAGAGGACTTGCATGTGTTCACCAAATGCCCTGGCTACACTAACCTGTGTTTTGCCTTGCATCTTAGTAGATGAAGAGGGACACACAGAAATCAGGTTTCTTTAAAACTGAAACAAACAAAACAAAAAAGGGAAAGACTAAATTGTTTGAAGAGTGAAAGTAAGAACTTTTGCCATTGTTATCTGCCTACTTTACTATATCTAAGTAACCGAGCACTAAGACTCTCAGCCAGAGGTCTGAAACCTTGGCGAGCCCTAAAATCTATGTGTTGTTGAAGTGGCTTCTCACTCTGTAGCACAGGCTAGCCCAGAAGCCACGATATAATCAGGTTGACTTCAAACTCATGGTACTCCTGCCCTGGCCTCCTGAGTGCCGCAGTTACAACCACCGAGCCAGATGTGAATCCTGTTTTACTGTACCCTTAAAAGTCTATTTTTGCAGTACCGAAAGCTATCGCTTTTCCATGTTCATTCATGAACTAGGTGATGCCTAGTCTATAAATGAGGTACAAAAAGAGACTAGTGATAACAAAATAGAACTGTCATACTTAAATATAACAACGCATCGTAGGAAAGGCATTTCAAACTTTAGAATGTTGGTTTCTAGAGTCATCCAGTTTTTTGTTTGTTTTGCTTTTCGTATGTTGGTTTTGAGACAGGACCTTCATGTGTAACCAAGGCTGGTTTCCTACTGTCACGGCAATCCTCCTCCTTCAGACTTTTGAGTGTTGAGAATATACGAGTGAGCCACTCCCCTCACCCCACTTATTTATTTTTTGAGACAAGATCTCACGTTCCCACGTTGGCCTCAAACTGGCTCTGTGGCTAAGGGTAAACTTGGATTTCTGACCCTGCCTCTATCTCCCCAGTGCTGGGATTCCACGCACGAGCCACCACTCCTGCCTAATGTCCATTTGGTGGTTGTGGACAGTGGTTGACCAATAGGCAACGGAAAGAGCAGAAAACAAAGCCATGGGTAGCAGAGAGGAGTCTATTATCTCATCCTTAAAGGAAGCCTCCTTATCCAGTGTTGGAAGCAGCTTCAGGAGACACGCTATTTTTTCTTTGCTTTTTTTTCCTTGTTATTAGGAATCGAACCCTTGTCTTGAAGCGAGTTAGGCTAGCTTATGTCACCAGTTGCTTGAGCTTACTCTTATCCAGTGTACCTGGTGGCACACTGGTGGCCCTCTTTCTCCACCTCTGAGTGCTAGGCTGGAAAGGCTACGCCGCCACACCCAGCTTATGTGGAGCCCAGGGATGTACCCAGGGCTCTGTGCATGCGAGGCAAGCCCTCTGCCAACCAAGCTTCATTCCCAGCCCAAAGTGACAAGCTTATAAACCACATTCGGAATTGAACTACGTTCCACTTTAAAAATGTGTTTTGTTTTATAGACGCTGAAGGTAAAAGATATGGGGTGGGGAGCTCATGTGGGTTAAATGATAAGACTATTGACGTCTAAGCTAAAACTGATAGATATTTTTGGGTAATTAAAGAGTCATCCTTAGAAGTGGAACTCTTCCGACATTGTTTTATCTTCAAACTCAGAAAGACAAATGACTCATCCCGCACAGAACCTGCCTGTGCAAACATTTTTAAAAATTCATTCTAAAACTTGTTTAAACAAGAATGGCGTTAAGCTTTTGTAAAAGGATCCCTTCATCAGCGGCTAAAAGGAAAATACGCTCTGGAGTTCAGTCCAAAAACAGACCACACAGTCTTAAAGCATTTGTTGAACATCTGCTTCAAGAATATAATAGGAAAAAATTTGATAACAGACACGAAACATTTCAAGGCAAAGTTGTGTTGCTTTACAAAATAACTTCATAATAATCTTTATTGCTCATTAGCCATCCATTCCACCTTACTAGATTTCTTTCTGTGTGTTCACAATCTCTTCCATATGTTACATCTTTCCTTCCTCTCTCCCTCCTTCTTCCTTTGTGCCATTTAGGGTTTTTTAGGTATGCCAGAAATGAAGTTGTATATCTCTCTGTATTCAGATTCATCAAATAACACCACCCCACCCCCAATCCTCAGTAAATGTCTGTGGGAAACTGCAACTTTCATGTATCCTACATTGTTAGCTTCTTCCAAGAATCTTAAGTAAAACAAAACAAAAAGTGTAGTTTTAGCCTATTAATGCTTAACTCACTTAACACCCTCGCCATCAGCTGGATTGCTGCATGCCATTCCTCAGGACTGACAGACCCAATGACACCTCTTCCCTGGGACTTACCCACACTCCTCTGCCCACACTTCTGCACGACTTATTTACACACAGGTGTGGATATCCCACACTTTCATCATCTTCCCCTCCTACAAGCACCTAACAACAGAAGGCTTTGCACACTTGCGGGCCTTAATGCCTGTTTGTTGGGCTCAGTAGAGCAGAAGTGAGGACGACTTACTGATGGCCCTGATCTAGGAGCTCAACCAGGGAGTGTTCCAGTCGCTGTTCCCATGCAACAAATGAGAACTCTTTCCGTACAGGTTTAGATGAACAAGTCTCCTCTGACCTTAAATTTTGTCCCAGTATAAGAACTGTGGCTGAGTGGTGGTAGCGGCAGTGGCTCACACATTTAATCCCATCCTTCGGGAGTCAGAAACAGTCCTGGTCTACAAAGCTAATTCCAGGACAGCAACGGCTACATGAAGGAACCCTGTCTCAAAAACAAACAAACAAAACCCATGGGGGCAGTAGTCCAATAAAATGCCTATCTTCTTTTGGGGTGGTTCTCCACCATTTACTACGTGTCTGGTGGCTACTGCAGATGGGGAGGTCAAACTGGTCACACCTGCTGCAACCTTCACAGAGACGGGAGCTAATTCCCAGTTCCCACTCCCAGCTGTATAGTCTATGATTTTATAACGGAGCTGGCATGCCACTCCAGCTGCTTGCCTGACTGCCTGCATCTCCAGCAGATGGGAACCCCCACCTCCGGGATGGGTGAGGCTTAGGTGTGTAGTTAGGTCTACAGAGGGCTGTAGAAGTGGACTCCAGGAGCTCTGCCTGTGGTGGCTGCTCCTGCTGTTAAGACGTGGTTCTGAAATTTCCTTTCTGTGCTACTGTCTTTGCCCAAAGCTATTATTTTAAGGACAATGTGCAGAAAAAAGTGGACAAGGAACAACAGGAAAACAAGGAAGCATTGTGGATTCATACATTGAATTTCTGCTGCATCCTTTGTGAAGACATGCAATTTTATATTAGAGCCATTGAAATAGTGTATTTAAAAGGGGGAAGAGAAAAGAGGGAACAGATTGGTATTAAGTATGCAGCGTTCAGGAGTCCTGTAAGACTCAAAATCAACTTTCAGGCAATGAAGTGAGAGTGATGTGTTTTAGCAGTACCAAAGGATTCTTGAAGGAGTAAGAAAATTCAGAGAGAGAGGTCTTCCTTAGTTTGTTTTTATTGTTCAGTGGAAATGACACCAAAATATTTGGTTCTTACAAATTCAATGCCAAAATAGAGATTTCTGGTTTGAAATATTTTCCTATGTGAAAACATTTGTTTTATTGAACCTCAAAAAAAATCATCTATATATTGTCCTGTCATCCCTGAAGATGTCAGCTCCTTCTTCCCCAGATGGCAGGTAAAACCAGAGGTGAGATGTTTATGTGTCAAAAATCTTATTTCCATGAAAAACCTTCAACTGTTTGCTGTGGTGAGGTAGAAGTTGTGGGTCTGAACTAGCATGAGCTGGAATGTTGCTTCCAGTGGTGGCTCATCGTCTTGGTCTTGGGATCTCTGGGGCAGTGTCTTCACACCCAGCACCACCTCTAACCATTTTCAGTTTCGAAGAGTCAGGGACACTGGGACCCAGGAAGATGGAGGAAGAGGAGAGCTGAGCAGGGAGCAGCCACTCATCCAGACAGAACACTTCTAAAATCTTCTAGAAGTTCCTCATCTGGAAAGACTGGTTACCCGAGTTAAGGTGGATTCTCAAAGTCACACCCAGCTTCTCTTTGCTCCACCTTAAGAAGTCAGCGCTGAGACATCAGAACATCAGCAGATCTTCTCTTCCCTTATTTCAATCTCCTGAACTACAATCAAACCATGCCCATGTTTAGAAAGAAAAAAAAAACTACTATTGAAAGCTGTTTTGTCCCATTAAATAGCAATCAGACAGCATCATAATACAGAATCAACAATTAGTCTGTGTAATACAGAATCATGTTGGGTGGGGTTTTTCTAAACACATGAAACTCCTCATAAGGGCATTAACAAAACAAAATGATGCATTAGAAAATAAGTATCTCCCCGAATGCTGAATGAAGATGCAACAGAATTAAAATGAAGTCAAAAGCTGTATTGGCTAGAAAAAGGTTGCAGGTAGAAAAGATGAATTTAATGACAGAGGTCTGATCTTTTCTCAGCTGTTCTAATAATCTGGATAATAAATTAAACCACTCGTTAACTGCAGGACCTTGGGCAAAGTGTTTTCCCACTTTACCCTCAGTTCCCCATCTGCAAACTGGGATGTTGGTTGTGAGGTTTGTGATTACATGAGGCATGCATAATATCTGGCTTATCGCAGGTGTCTAGCAGGTGATGGGAGCTATTATTATTAACCATGGGTCTAATGTTTTATAAAATATACAATTTACCCAGGTTTAATAACAATGCCAATGTTATCTGCCGTATATTGACTTTACCTGAAACTTATTTTGTCATCATGTAAAAAAAATTAGAATATGCCTCCTCTGAGTTACCCAGGTTCTGAGCTCTGTCCTCAGGCTCTCCTAACATCTCACACCAGGGGAAGCCTGACCCCACCTGGGCAGTGTCTACTTTCCCATAAGGCTCGCTGCACTGCCCACACCCAGGCTTCCCTTTCGTCCTCCTGCAGTGGGGCAATGGCCATCTCACCCAGACTCCTGACAGGTTCACACAGGGCACCACTCTCCTCAGAGCGGCCACAGAGGGAGCCCTCCAGGGATACACAGACCACCACACCTCCCCGTGCTATAGATTGGAGGGAGGAGAGTCTGGCGGCAATGAAAACCTGGCATGGATTCCATCTCTAGCCAAATTCCTCTACCAGGCTTTCCCTAAATCCTTCCTCCTTTCTCCTTACTGTTTTCCACTTTTCAGTGAATGCTCAACGAGGAGCCCACTCCACACACCTCTGGAACTTTGCCCTAGCTCTCCACACCCCTCTGTACCGGCTGCGTTACTACTCTAAGTAAACACCGTTTTTTTTATAAAGTCTCACCAAGGCCCGCATGACAGATGTTATCTCTACCTCTGAAAGCTTTGAAGCGATTTTCACACCCCCAGCTTGTGTGTGCTCTCACGTGTGCATGTGTGCACGCATGCGTGTGTGTGCATGTGTGTGTGCATGCATGTGTATGTATTGCAAAGGATGCAAGCCAAGTCCTTGAGATTGCTGGGCAAACACTACAGCACCAGGCTATACCCTCAAGTCTACCCTTTGGTATCTTTATAGTTATATGGTCTCAAGCACACACCCCTTGCATGTTTGCTGACCTAAACTCTCCATAAACGTCACACATGCGTGAAATGCTCAGAAAATACTTTCTAAGTCAATGAAAAACTGGAATTATACATATTTTAACAAGTAATAGCAGGTCTGTCCAGTCTCAAAGTCAGTGTGAGAAGACTGAGGTGAGGCTGGGTAATTCTTAGTTTAGAAGCTTGTTTTTGGTTAGTTTTGGTTTATTTTATTGCTACTATTATTATTATTATTTTGTTTTTGCTGTGCTGGGGACTTAGTATGCTAAGCAAGAGCTGTTGTCCTGAGCCACATTCTCAGCCCCTGTTTTGGTTTTGAAATAATGAGATCTGGACAACAATAAGCCTTAATGTTACAACCACATAGTTCTGAAGCCGAATGCCTTACTGCCTTTAATCTGTCCGCAAAAATCTACACTTGGATTAATGGAAGAGCAGAGTGTGAGATTTGGTTACTTTGGTGACAGATATATTTTAGTGATCAGTATTTTATTTTAGCTACAAGAATAAGATCCCAGAAATTCTGCTTTCATTGAAAGGAGCATTAATATGATGTCTTATAGAAAAAAATCCAAAATTTATTTTCAAAATTCAGACCTTTTATATTACCAAGTGTATAAACCCTACTAAGAGGAATACAAAGAGAAGATAAAGTAGATATAGGTCTCATCTAATCTAAAATAAAGTAAACCCAGGACAGATGGATGCTGGGGAAAGGAGAGGCTGTTGCAACACAAATGTGATCTAAACCTGTTGTGAAAATGAACAAGAGTTAGTAATAAAATGGAGACAGAGACTCTCTGAGGCAACTTCAATGGCAAGAAGAAGATCCGAGTTCTCTACAGTGGCTGGTTTACATAGGAAAGAGACACACACTTAACTTCAAAAGTCACCAATCTAATTCAACCTGTCAACACAAGTAAGTTTAAACTCAACTAGGAGCTTCTAAACTGAGTTTTGTACCGAGAGGAAGAAACAAATACTTATCAAATTCTTAATTGTTCACTAAGCGGAGGTCTCCGACTCGCTCAGGCAGACAGGGCCTCCCTACTTCTGCAAAGTCTAGGCAATGAACCATCAGCTCCCTCCACGCAAAACTAAACCGTGACCAGAAAAACAGGTCTGGTGCACGGTCCAACTCCCCACTCAGCCTCCATTAATTGAAAATGCAGAAGTCAGCACTTATGGGCCATCTTCTATTCAGCAGCCCTAGGACAGGTCCAACAGGCTTGGGGGAGGGGGCTCTAGCGTCTGGGTCTCAGGAAAAGAATGGCAGCCTCTAATTCAAGGTCCACCCCTTGACACAGCGGGACCAATACCAATCCTTAGGGGGATAAAATCCTTCCTCAAAGTGAGGTCATTTTCCACTTGGGTCTGTTTTCCTTTCCAGAAGATATAACATTTGACAGGTTTATAAACAGGCTTTTCTTTGTGGGGCTAAGAACACAGAAATCCCTTACAACAAAAAACAGCTTTGCTCCACCAAATTAAATGTTTTAAGGAAGAGTCCTAATAAAACATGTATCTTTACACAGCTCACATATCAATGGATAAATTAGAAATATTACTTCTCTATAATACTTTAAGAAGCAAGGAAGTAAAATATCCAATTGCTAGGCACTGATGGTTGTCAGTTTAAGAGGGAGAGGGTGTGGATCAGGAGTACACTTGCCTACTGCGTGGCCTTGGGTTTGATTCCCAAGAGCAAAAACAACAAAAGATAAGAAACCTAGGCTAGTAGAAGCAGACTAAATAATAAGATTAGTAATAATAAAAACTTGGTTCATAAAGTGCTGAGAACTATTAAATAATTCCTATGTATTCTGACCCAGACTAGAATTGTGTAATCCACACACTTTAAAAAAAAAAAAGAAAGAAAAAAGGAGGACGCGGGGGCTCCGTAATTCCAGAAAGGCTAAAACAGACAGTAAATCTGAGATTTAGATGGCCTGCCAATTTTTAAAATAAACTTTTAAAAACCAAGTTTTAAAACTTGGTGTTACTGGACACAGTCGTTCATGAAAAATCCCCGGGCACATTTTGTTCTGAAAACAAAGACCTCTAAAAATGAGAAAAGGTACCCTGACGCTCGAGAAATAAATAAATTTAAAGAGAAAACAGGTTGCTACTGTCCGGTCTCTAAAATTGCTTGCAAAACAAAAACTCCAGCCAGCGGAGCCGTCAGGTTTCTCCTCCTCCGCCTGCGGCCAGAGCGCTGCGGAAGTGTTGAGGCAGTGGGAGAGCCGCCTCTTTCACAGAGGCGCGAGCAGGGTAGGGCTGGGAAGGGGCGGGTCGCAAAAGTCCCACGGCTCACGTGGGCTAGCAGAGATCTGCTCTGGGGACTGTGTGAAAGGATGCTCATTACCTTCTCCCACCCACCCGTGACTCCCTCGCTGTATTTCCCCGACGGTCCCGTGAGGAGGACCCAGCCCTTTGTGCCGTGGGTTCCTCTGCGGTTCCTTGGCCTGGGCGCCACAATGCTTTCTCCAGGGTCAACACCCTCTCATCCCGAACTTGAGCCCACTCTATACAGATCAAAGAGATGACTAATACTTATTACAAAGTCGCCCAGGAGACTTCTCCCTGGGTTTTTTTTGTTTGTTTGTTTGCGGAGCCTCGGGTGCAATCGGGGTTACCGAGTTGCCAGAGTGTGGAAGTGGAAGCGAAACAGACCCTTCCAGGCCAAGCTTGCATCCCGCGCCCAGAGGCCAAGCCTGCAGAGGAGCCCCATTTGCGTGACGGAAGAGTCTCTGGCCCGGCGGAGGACGCAACTCCCATGTAAATGCCCTCGGGTAGCCAAGTAACCTTAGCGTTACCGCTGCCGTAGCCCTGGAGCAACCATGAGTTGTGAGCCCCAGTCCCTCCGAGGCCACCGGACGGCAAAGGGGACCCCGCCCCTCGACAGTTGTACTTTACTTTGTAAACTGCGTTTTGTGGCCGCTGCCCAGCATTGCCTGACCTCCCACCTGTCGGCTGGAACAAAGGCGATCGCAGCCGGGCCCACCGAGCAGGGGGACAGCCGAGGGAGGTGGGGGTGGGGAGGACAGGGACACACAACGGAGGAACCTGTGTCCCGGCCGTCTACAGCTCCCCTTCACAGTGGAGACGGAAAGGAGGCGCCCCTAGGGCTACGCTCTAGGACAGAAGCGAGGTGAGGTCCGTGGGACCCGGCCCAGGCTCACGGTGAGGCTATTGCCCGGATCCCCGGGCACACCCACGCTCCCTGGTCTCAGTGGAGAGCGCTGGGCGTCTGGACACCCGATCCTGCGCTTCCGTAACCTAGGGCAGAGCACTTTCCTCGTCCTAGACCTGGGTTTCCTGGTCGGCCCCGAAGGCGGGACCCCTCCCTGGCCCAAGATCCAGGACTGAGTTAGGCGGCGGCAGACGGGTACCCACCAGTAGCCGTCGGAGTTCTGGTCGGTGACAGTGCAGCGCCGGGAGTAGTACATCCTGCTGGTGCCACCGCCCCCGCCGCCGCCACCGCCGCCAATGCCGCCGCAGGTCATCTCATAGCGCAGGTCAGGGCCGGACTCTGCTCGGGTCATGCGGCCCAGGGTGTTGATCCGCGGGTGGGAGCCACCGTTGCAGCTCATGTCGCCGGTCACTCAGAGAGAGGCTCAGCACCGCGGCATACGCAAGGCGCTGCTTCGGAGCACGCGAGGAGCTCCCGGAGAGGAGCGCGGGGCGCGGGAGGCTGGCGAGGCCGCTCAGCGCTCCAGCAGGGCGGGGACGGGGACGGCGACTGGCTGGACGCGGGAGCTGGACCGGAGCTGTGGCTCGGAAGGCGGCGAGGGCTCAGAGGAGCTGGGTCGTGGCTGGGTGTTGGTGTTGGTCGAGGCGGCGCGAGTCTCCTCCCCGCTGGCACCAGGCGCCCAGGCCACACCTGGCCGGTTTCTTCCCAGGGCCGGGTGCGGCTGCCTCGCCTCCCCCGCCCCCCTCATGTCACCGACGCCTGGGGCCGCCCTCCCCAACCTGCGGCTCCGCCCTGCGCCACCTAAGCCTGAGCAGCCGAGAGAGGCGGGGGCCTGGCGACCCGACCTCCTCTGGGCGTCTCGACCGTAGAAGACTTGCTCCTGCACTAGGTGTCCAGCTCGGCCACGGTGGCCCACCTTTTGGGGACTCCCTACATGCCAGGGGAGGAAATAAAGTGGGCTGGAAGGGACTCTAGATAGGACAACTCTAGTGAAACATTAACTTTTTGCTTATCCCAAGGGAGCCACGCCAGCTTCTATTTAAATTGCCCCAGGAGTTCGATTTCTGTTGTGTAAAAACTATTTTTACAGAGAATCCCGAAAAGGGCTTCTCCAGAAATAACTTGTGGTGAGGATAAAGACATTTCTTCCGCTGTTTTCCATTGAATGACAGAATAATAAAGGTTAGTTCCTTATTTTCCCTTTTGACTCTTATTTTTAACAAGAAGCTGTGAAGGTTTAAAACACAGGACCTAAGTTTTCAACCTGGTGTTGTTTATAATCCTGGCACTCCCGAAGCGGGACTGAGTTCAAGGCTAGGGCTACATACAAGGACTTTGTCTCAAACAGAAACCAGAAACGGCCTTCCATTTTGCTAAAAAGAATCGCCATAGGTTCCTGAGCCCCAATCTGGGTCCCTTTCTGTGCCCGAGAACCCCAGATGAGTAACGCCCAGTCAGGACATTCCACCGATTTGTTCCAAGGCCACTCCCAGTGAGTAGACAGTGTTAACTACACTTTAGTCTCCGTGAAGTGGCTTTAGATACAGACTCAGTACACTGGACAGTAAAAGCTGTTTGGATGACTTGGGACAGCTTGGATAACAACACTTAAAGAACTTAGTAATAAATATTTCTCACCTTCCAAAATAATGACAGTAAGTTTTTCTGGTTGTTCACTGTATTCTCAAATGTTTATAAGCTGGTTAAAGCAACCCAAAAAGTAAATATCAGCTGGGTGGTGGTGGCTTTAATTCCAGCACTTGGGAAGCAGAAGCAGGTGGATCTCTGTGAGTTCGAGGCCAGCCTGGTCTACAAAGTGGGTTCCAGAACAATCAGAGTTGTTACACACAGAAACCCTGTCTCGCAAAACAAAAATATTAATAATAATTATGAAGATCAAACTGCACTGACATGGGGGAAGGAAAAAAGAGGGGTTTTTAAATGTCTAAATGTGCGTTATAGCTACTTCTCCATTGACACTTCAACCTTTTGGACACGGATTTTGACAACAGAGCTTGCTTGTGCTTTTGTTTCATGAATGGCCGGAGCAGACCAACTTAAATCCAAGGAGACAAACACACCACTGTTTACCCATGTTAACACTCCCACTAATTTCCACTGCCACCTCTGTTTCTTCTTTTCTAGTAAAGAATTCACCTGGCCAAAATGTGTAGACAAAGTTGCTTTTTCAGAAACAGAATCAGTATCTGGAAGTCAGCCTCCACACACACAACAGCCCATAACATCCGCAGACATTGGAGGTGTCAGTAACTAATGCACAAAGTTTGATTTGGGATGTTTTCTCTCTTAAACATCTTGTTTGTCCAGCAAATAACTGTAACACATGGTATAAAAGGGCCGGTATCAAAGGGCACAAAAGACAACACAAGCACATAGCGACAGTCCTCATCAAAGCTATAGTAGAACTTCAATTGAAACAGTCGCTCCAAAGCTACAGCGAAACCCTGTCTCGAAAAACCAAAAAAAAAAAAAAAAAAAAGAAAGAAAAGAAAAGAAAAAGAAACAGTCAGAGAGCTCCTTTCTCCAATACTAAAAAGGATATACAACTGACCTGGGAATTCACCTTAAATACAAGCCATTTATCTGCAAAAACACCTAACAGCAAGAAAAACCCTTCTCAGCCAAAGGTCTGAGCGCTCACATTGGCTTGTCAGGAGCCAGGCTGCCCACACCACAGTTGGTCCAGCTACTTGCAAAGGGGGAAAAGAAGTGAAAACCACAGCCAACCTGATGTAGATTTGTGACCATCCTTGCTTCCTGACCTACCTCACTGCATCTTGCTCCTCTTCAGGTCTTCCCAAGAATATGGTGGCTCTAAAACTGACCAAACGTACCTGCCTGTGAAGACGGTGATTTCGTTTATCTTTTTCTGAGGCTAGTCAGGTAGATAACAGGATAAAATAAGTAGGTTGGCCTGCTAGGAAGATGGACTCCAGACATACACACAACATTAGTTGTTTAGGCTGGCTCATGCCATGATAAACGTTGAACATCAGAAGGCCATCATTCTGACCTTTGTGCTATTATAATTTGCTCAGGCAAGAATGCAGCTCAGAAAATGGAAATCGCAATATATGCTTTGCCAGCTTTCTGTAGTAAGGACCAGAGATGAAGTACCACATGGAATCGTTCATAAAAATGGGAGTTGTAGGCTGCGTCCAGGATGTAAAATAAATAGATGAGGCCGGGCGGTGGTGGTGTATGCCTTTAATCCCAGCACTCGGGAGGCAGAGACAGGTGAATCTTTGTGAGTTCGAGACCAGCCTGGTCTACAAGAGCTAGTTCCAGGAAAGGCTCAAAAGCTACAGAGAAACCCTGTCTCGAAAAACCAAAAATAAATAAATAGATGAGCCGGGCGGTAGTGACGCACACCTTTAATCCCAGCACTCGGGAGGCAGAGACAGGCGGATCTTTGTGAGTTTGAGGCCAGCCTGGTCCACAGAGCGAGTTCCAGGACAGGCTCCAGAGCTACAGAGAAACCTTGTCTCAAAAAAACTAATAATAATAATAAGTAGATGAATAAAAAGAAAAAATGGAAATTGTATATAAAGCTTAAGGTACCACCCCCTGAACCAAAAACTCTTGGCTAGGTGTGAAGTTTTAGTGTTTCCATCTTGATAGCTACATCAGAAATCTTGTTAACATACATTCCTATGATGAGCCATATTGACTATATAGCATGGACCAGCCCACAGGCTCAATGCTAGACATGTGAAGGTACAGAAGACGGAGCCCTTGTCCTGCAGAACATCAAAATCTGCATTAGGAAAGTGACCACAACAGAGCATCGCGTAAGCTGTTATATTCCTGGAGCTGCGGGTACACAGTACAGGGCTGTAAACCCTTTTTCTTACAACTGGCTTTTCAAAGTACAGGACTGGAAGTCTGGAAGTCGTCACTAGCCGGGCTGACTCAGGTCAGCTATTTTTTCCCTGCCACTTGTAGATAGCTTCCCCCGTACTGATAGAGACAGTTCCCTGACAGGCAACCTTGTCTCTGGTTAACGTTAGAAATGACCTTGCAGCTAGGAAAGAGGCCTAAACTGTCTCCCAAGCAGATTTAAAACACTAAACAGACCACCTGGAATTCAATGAGATTAAGAGATACCACTTGCTGGCTCAGAACCCCACAGGATCCCTCATTATCTCTTTGTAGGAAGTGACACACCTTTGTTCAAAAACCATTTACAGCCCCTGAGTTCACAATAGACAGGCCGCCTGCTAGAGGAAGAGTATTTTTATAAACCAGATTGCACAGGAGCTTGGACAAAAGTATGTGCAGTAAAGTAAAAGATCTATTAAAATGGCAGGTCATTTTTTAGTGACTAATATGTAGTGGTTAAAAAATTGTGATTCTGGGCGAAAGTGCTTGTCTGACACATTTGAGCCTGTGTTTGATCCACAGCACTGCAAACTCTGTGTGTGTGTGTGTGTGTGTGTGTGTGTGTGTGTGTGTGTAAAACATGTAAGTATATGTGACCTTTCTTGATAAAGCTAATAAAATCTACTTCAGAAAAAGGAAAATGTTCAAATATGGTTTTTAGGCCAAAACTGTTTTTTATTTTTCTTGGTTTAAGTTTCCTTATGAACAGGAGAATTTTTCTGTCTGCAGTGACTTTTGTCTGTCTATTTTTGATTTTGTTTTCTTGTCTGTAAAATTTTTTTTTGTTTTATGTGTATAGATGTTTCATCTGCATGTATAGCTGCCACATGCATCTTGGTTGTAGTCGGACTTCTTTGGACCACCAGGTTTTAAATAGTGACATAAAGAGTTTTTATTAAGTATGAAAGCTTGGCCTTACCTTAGGCTTCTTTCCAACTAGCTCATATAACTTAATCCATTTAATCGATGTTCTGCCACATGGCTCCTCATTACCTCTCCTCCATACTGACTTCCTCTGTATCTTGCTGGCAAATCTCTCTCTGATTCGTCCCCTGAGTTCCTATCTCTGTCCAGAAGTCCCACCTATCCTCTCCTATCTAGCTATTGGCCATTCATCTCTTTATTAAGCCAATCAGAAGGTATCTTGGCAGAGACACATTTTCACAATGTACAAAAAAAATTATCCCACGATGCTTGGTGCCCATGGAAATCAGAAGAAGGCCTCAGATCCCCTGATAACTGGAGTTACAGATAGTTGTGAACTGTCATGTGGTTGCTGGGAATAGAACCCAGATCCTCTGGAAGAGCAGCCAGTGCTCTTAACCACTGGGCATCTGTCTCCCCAGCCCCCCCTTACCCCTTTTATTTTTGGAGGGTAGAGCAACGATCCTGAACTAGGATGGTAAGGGAGGGCCTCAGCTCTAATGCCCTGCTCCCTGTCTTGCCTGCTGACCACTCTTCAGATGAAGGTGTCAGGTATCTCTGACCTCCTCTCTGGGCAGGGACCAACTACATGGACTCATCACACTGCTCCCCCCCCCTCCAACCACCATGTTTCCTTTTTAATATTCTCACTAAGTAATTTTCTAAGCCCTTCAAAATTCCTATCCAGTCAGACATGAAAGAACACATTTCTGAACAAGATTTGATAGCCACCTGAAACCAAGGAAGTCTTCTATTAATTGCTATTTTCCTAAACTAAGTGAACAGAGTGTCCGGATACTCGACAATGATGAAGAGATGGGCCTGCTGCCCGAGGTCACACAAAGCACAGGTATGATGATATTTGATCTTATTCCTGTTTCTCTTGCTGATCTCAAGTCACAAACATGAACAGCCAGAGTTCTACAAAACCCTTTCTCCTCCCACTGTCAGTAAACAGATTGAAAAAAGAAAAAAACCTCTACACTAAACACGTACAGAATTCTGTCATTATTTCTTTATACAGTATGATTACAATTTCATTATATTGGGTATTATACATAGCTAGAGATTATTTAAAAGATGCAAGGGATTTTAGCATACATGCATTTTGCTATCTGAGGAGAACCCTAGCATTAATTTCTAACTATTACAAAGACTATATTTGTGTGTGTGTGTGTGTCTGTCTGTGCAAGTGTGTGTGTATGTATGTCATGCTTGTGAATAACAGAAAATAACCACATCTTGTTACACAGAGAAACTTTGTCTCAAAAACAAACAAACAAACAAACATAAAAGAAGAAGAAAACCTCAGGGGTGATTCCTTGCCCTCTGCATTGTCTATGGAAAATCTTTTTCGCCATCCACCAACCTGTGTTCTCCAGGGTAGCTGGCCAGTGAACTTCCAGGGGCATCCTCTGGTCTCTGCCTCCCATCTCACTGTAGAAATGCTGGGATTACAGACACACCTCACTGCAGCCAACTTTTGCATGGGTTTCAAGGGTTTGACAAGTACTTTTTCTAACTGAGCCATCTTCCTCAGCTCCTTGGCCCTTGGTTTGGCTTTGAACACAGTTTTTATCATACAGAAAAAGTGAAATTGGGGTTTATATACTAAACAACATAGATTCAGTTTTGAAGTGAGTTTTTCAAAGTCCTTAGTATTCACAAGCCTCCAATAGATGAGTTCCCAGCACCCCACACCCTTATCTAAAGCATGTGCTGTGATACTCTGTCCTCCTGCCCTGCCCCCACCCCTACTGCAAAGAGGAATATTGCCATCCAGGAGACCAAAGAATTAGAAAAACAACCAATAAAACACAATAAGTGAGCATCTAGATAAAGCACCAACTGGGGTGGGGGAGCATTTTAACTGAGTCCTCTAACCTGGGGATCCCGAGAACTTCCACCAGGAAGAAAACACCATGCAAAAGTCACCGCCTAAAGTCCCAACCTGTGAGCCAGCAGCAAAGCTCAGGTTAGAGACAAGAGCCCAATTAGCCAATCAAATAAGTCATCTCAGACAGGTGAACCTGAACTTGGAGACTGTTTTCCTCTTGATCATACAAGTGTACATTGGCTGTAAAACACTCACAAAGGCAGTGGAAGTGGAGAGAAGGCTAAGAAACTATATGTGTGCCAACCAGCCAAAGCAATTGTACTAAATGTCTTTGGCTTTCTCCCAGGTTTCCTCCCCGACAATAGACATTTTTCCTAACTGATGTCCCATTACATATGTGGTTTGGGGTTCAGTTTCATATTTGAACCTTGTCTATCATAAGCAACTTCTCACCTCATTTAAAGCATATTGTTAGTATTGCTTTTAAAGGGCGCGTGTGTGTTTTAGTTGTTGTTGGCTTTTGTCTCGTTTTGTTGTTGAAGGCTCTTTGAAAATGGCCAAGCACAGATCACAGCGCCTCCCATGGAAGTGACGGTTTACCTTTGTTCTAGAATGTTTCATATTCACGGTAAGTAGGATTCACTCTTGATGGAAACCACGGAGAGGGAAGGCAGTGAGCAATGACTTAGTGTAAAGCAGTTACAGCCATCATCAAATGGCATTTAAGAAAACAATACTACCCTGAGGAAAGCAAGCATTTCCTTGTAGGTTTCCCAACAGTTCTGAGCTCTCAGCATTGGGCTGCAGAAGTCTGAGATGGAATTACCTTCACTGCCTGAACTATCCCTACTCAAATAGACAACTAAGCTACTTCCCGTTTCTTGAGCTGCTGCTTCACAACTTAAGCGAAAGTCCAGCAGGAGAAAGTTGTGCATGCCACCCGGGGAGCCAAAAGGACGGTTTCTGTGACCCACACCCAGCTGCAGTCACTTGGTGCGCTGTCTACGTGCTTGTGGAATTTCACTCTGAAACAGCTAAGCCAGGCTGTCAGGAGACAGACACACTTCAACTCTAGGGAAGCCAAAGCATGCATGTTCCGCGCAGGCTCCACAACCTGGTGAATCAGTTTTGTCTTACAAAGGTGGGTGTCGAGAGAGAGACACGTCATTCTCGCTAAACCAGCCTGACCACTCCTGAGTTTTAACTACTTAGCAGTTTGCCTTCAAGTGGACTGGAACAAAGCGTCCTTTCCCACCATGGCACCCAAAAGAAATATCATTTGTCATCGCCCCCAAACCTTCGACTGTGCTTTACTAAGTAGGGAGAAAAAGAATTGCATGGCTTCAAAAAGGGACTCCTGTCTTCTCAACAACCACCACAGCAACAAAAAGCCAAGGCTCCTGTTTGCTTCCCTGGAGAATGTGATATACAAAAGGAAGTGTTTGAAAGTTTCCTTTTTGGGGCTGGAGAGATGGCTCAGAGGTTAAGAGCATTGCCTACTCTTCCAAAGGTACTGAGTTCAATTCCCAGCAACCACATGGTGGCTCACAACCATCTGTAATGGGGTCTGGTGCCCTCTTCTGGCCTGTAGGCATATACACACAGACAGAAATAAATACTTTAAAAAAAAAAAAAAAGAAAGTTTCCTTTTTAACTATGAGGCATTTTTGGCTTTAAAGAGGTACTTACATTAATATGAAACATTTTTTAAAAATATTTATTTATTATGTATACAATATTTTGTCTACATGTATGTCTGCAAGCCAGAAGAGGGCACCAGACCTCATTACAGATGGTTGTGAGCCAACATATGGGTGCTGGGAATTGAACTCTGGACCTTGGAAAGAGCAGGCAGTACTCTTAACCGCTGAGCCATCTCTCCAGCCCCTAATATGAAACATTTTTCAGTTATTGTTACAAATACATATTAAGAAAATGAGTACATTTATTGTTATGCCCAGACTCTTGCCCCCTAAAGAGACCACCAGGGAACAAAAACACTTCTTGTCTGACCTCTGCCGTCTTTTTTGGACGCAAAAGCAAACTTTATTCCAAAGCACAGTATGAGCCTAGGCACGGAACTTGTCCAGCACACTCAATGCAGTGAGGGCGGGAGGAGCTGCCTTCCAGAGATTACGGGACTTTTTATAGACAATCTTGCAAGACCACCAGTTTTCACCTAATATTCATACTTGGACCTAATTGAGGACAGCAAATTCAAAAAGCACGATATCGTTATGTAAATGAAGTATGGACATAAATATATTCTCGGTTGGCCCGTTCCTATCTGTCCTTGGGGTGTGTAGATGAAGCCTACTATGGACATATTTTTAATTGACCAGTTCTTGGCTATCCTTGAAGCAATAATTTCTCCGTTGTTATCGGCTCCACATTTTGTCTGTCCATTCCTCTGTTGACAGATGTCTGGATTGCTTCCACCTATTGGCTATTGTAAACAACACTGGTAGATTATTTTATGCAATAAATTTATCATAATCCTTTCCTATTACAACTTCCCCATCCCTCAGAGCTTTAACTTTTCACCTTTGCTTAGTTGCCATTGTTATCACGGATTCATCCCCCAACTCCTCTCTTGCTGGGTATCTCCTCAATACATCGCTCGTATCAGTTATTCTATCCATTTCACTGCCTAAAGGAATCTGCTGAAATCACTGGTCTTGTTTTCATGTTAGCCCCTTAACTTCTGTGATTCCCCCTTGTCTGACCTCTGCCGTGAGTGAGCTGTAACCTCTCTCTTCCGGGGCCAGCGACTTTCCTTTACTTCACTTACACCCTCACTTTGGAGACACACATCTCCCAGAAACTTGACTGAATGTAAGTGCATGCAAGGCCCATTTTTTTCTAGGACTTGTTTGTCTGAAGGTGTCCTTATTCCAGCGTTCACTTTAATTGATCATTTGGCCAGTTATGGAATTCCAGCTTGGGAACAATTGTCCCTCATATTGTTGGAAGATTACTCTTATCTTCCCTGCTTGCAGAGTGCCATTAAGAGGCACAGATGCACCCTGTTTCTCTGTGCATTTTATAAAACTTCCAGACACCAAGATGTCCCTGTTTTGACTTGGTTTTCTTGTGGTCCTGGGGATGGGACCCAGGAACTCACGATGTGATATACTCCCAGACCCCATCATTTTTAGATCTTAAACAACAAGCTCTTCTAGCTGGATACCCAGTGCAGGAGAGATATTGTTACTGTTCTCAGAGAACCACTGGCCAAGACAAAGCCTCAAAAGATCATGATGCCTCCTCCACCCCCATCGCTGCCGCCACTCCTCTACCTTGTCTCATCTCAGAGGCATTTGTTTTTCTTGCTAGAGAAGAATCAGTCTCCTCTTATGCTGCAAGGCAGACTTGTACTTCCCTGGACCCTCAAGTCCTTGAGGCTTCCATTCCCACACATTGGAAGCTACCCTCCAAGTTGTCACTACCAAAGATCTCCACAGAACTTTCGGCCGTGTTCATACCCTTCCAGTCCCCACTGCTGTTCTTTGGGTGTCCTTGCAGTTTCCAGGTCTGTCACCTAAGTGCACTTTTCTGTCCCAGATCACACACCACCTTTTAGGAATAGGTCACAACCACAAAGATGGACAAAGATGGCTAGTCTTTGCCCTGCTTAGTTTTTTTTTGTCAAATTGACACAGGAGAAGTAGGAACTTCCATTGAGAAAAGTCTGTAGGCAAGTCTGAGGGGCATTTTCTTGATTCATGATTGATGTGGGAGGGCCCTGCTCATTGTGGGCTGTGCCACTCCTGGGCAGATGGTGCAGGGTCATCTAAGAAAGCAAATGTGGAGAGCAAGCCAGTAGCAGCGTTCACCTCTAGTCTCTGCTTTGCTACCAGCCTCAATTTCTGCCCTGATTTCCCTCAGTGATCGTGATGTGGAAGTGCAAAGCAAAGCAACTCTTCGACCTAAGCTGCTTTGGATCAGAACGTTTTATCTGACAGCAATAGAAAAGCAAACTTTGGATAGTTCCAGACATCATTGCTAATTGTCTGAGTTAATCCTTGAAACCAGCCCAGGTTATTATGAGGTGTAGCTGGGGTAAGGACGTGATTGACTTGCCAACAGGATAGGACCAAGGCTGAGATTCAAATGCAGGTCTCTCACTTCAAAAGTGTTGTTGTGCTCGGAACCCATTTGCTGGATTGTTTTGGTGAGAGAGCATACAATTTGTAGTCATCCCCAGGATTCATACCAAACTCTAAACGGCAAATGCTCCAAAACTAAGAACATTTATCTCTGACCATAGAATAGTAAGTGGATGGCTTTCTGTATGCTTTTTTTGTTTTTCAAATTGTTTTCTTTATTACTGAAAAAAATGCAGTGAAAACACTTGAGTGATAGAAACTTTATAATAAGGAAAATAAAATAGAAATAATGGCTTTTGTGGCCACATAAACCAGATTTAGTGTCTTGGTTCTTGTTTGGTTCATTTGGGGCAGGCTGAAAACTCCCAGGGGCAGGAGGGTTGTCATTAACACTGATCATCTTGCCAGGCCCTGGATGAGAAACTCTAATAAATACAGCTCTCTATTCTTTTGTCTCCTTAACCTGCAGTTCCATCTGGAAATCTAGCAGCTCAGCTGCATCCTTCAAGCCCTAGGACAGGCCGCTCCACACTCCACCCATGTATGCAGAACTGAACAGGCTTCCTCACCCCTGACATAGACTCACCACTGGTCCAGATTACGGGATGAAGGTGTAATGTGCCCCCACCACCACCACCACAGTCTCATATTTAGTCCCCAGCTGGTGATGATGTTTTGGGAGGTGGAACTTGGGCTAGCCTAGCTGGAGGAATGGCTCCCTGGGGGTTGGTGATAACCAACTCTGGTTTCTATATGTGCTCCCGCCTTCCTGACTTCCCATATGAAGGGACCAATTACCTCATACTCCCACCACCAGGGGCAAGAATGAGTCCTGTTGCCATGCCTTCCACACCAAGACAAACTCTCCCCTGAGCTATGAGCTGAAATAAACCCTCAGCCTTTGAACCGCTTCTGTCAGCTAAATGTGCTTCAGCCACAACAATCGTGACTGTTGATTTTTGTGCTAGCCAGTGTTTTTGTCAACTTGACACAAGCTAGAGTCTTCTGAGAAGGGATCTTGGATGAGAAAAGGCTTTCATTAGTTCCTGCCACATGCTCCACACTCCTCAATCCGTCCTCCAATTTAAATGTGTCTCCTCTCCAACTCAGAACTCACCAAGAGAGTCTCAGAAACCTCATGCTTCAGGAGTCCATGTGCATGCTCCACAGCTTAAATGGCCACTCTGAGAATTCATAGAGGAGAGTTGACTGTCCTCTCTTTAATCTGCCTTTTGTCCTTCCTCACATTGATAGCTGTCACCCTGGTCAGAGACTTGACCACCTTCTGAGTAGAACAGGCTAACCCGCCCAAGCCACTCTCCATACTGCACATCAGCACCAGGCTAGTCTTCAGGAGGTTCTCTCTCGTGTCATCATCCTAAAGATTCTCTGTCGACCCTCTCTATCAGCAGATGAGATACATACACCCTGCCAGCCTGGCCTGTGAAGCTCAAGGCAGGAAATCCCACAACTAAATCCTAACCTACCCCGTGTGCACGTGATCCTCCCCTGCATGCACATGGTCCTCGCCTGCACACACATGGTCCTTTCCTGCACACACGTGATACCCCCTGCACTCACATGGTCCTCCCCTGAATGCACATGGTCCTCCCCTGCATGCATGTGATCCTCCTCTGTATGCTCGTGATCCTCCCCTGCATGCAGGTGGTCCTCGCCTGCACACACACATGGTCCTCCCCTGCACACACATGGTCCTCCCCTGTACACATATGGTCCTCCCCTGCACACATGTTGTCCTCCCTAATCTTTTCTTTGGTCCTTGCTTCTCTCCTGTTGCAACACCTCTAACTTGTTCCACACACAAGACGTTGAATCTTTGCATCCCAAAACTCTCCCAGGTTCCCCAAGTTCATGATTCATTCAAACCAAAACACTCCACACCATCCCTTCTGTCTCTTCACTCAACAAGTTTTTTGGAGTCCCTACTATGAACCAGACACTGTGCTAGATTCCTGGAAAGCAAAAATAAGCAAGTTATACTTCCCATCTTGGAAGGTTCATGGCCTAAGTAAATAGGAAGCTTTTCATTTGTGTATATGTTACAGTTTAGATAATCTGTGTTCCTCCCCACTCTGCTCCCAAGGGTTCATGTCTGAAGGCTTGGTCTCCAGCTAGTAGATCCAATCCTTGAGGTATCTGTATCACGAGTGCTTAGACCTACTCAATAGATCAATCCATTGATGACTTCATAATTAAATGGACTATTGAGAGGTGGTAGAACGAGCGTCCACATTTGAGGCATGGTGAAGGTGGTTCGTGCCTTAGAAAGGTATCCTATAGCATGTTGGTCTTTCTCTCATGCTGTTCTCTCTCTTCCTGGGTGGCGAGAGCAATCTTCAGCACACGCTCCCATCATTGTGATGTTTCAATTTGCTTCATACCAAGAGTAGCAGAGCCAGCACCATGGAGTGAGACCTCTGAAACCAGGACAAAACAAAACAAAAAACTATCTTCTTCATTTTCTCCAGTATTGTCTCAGTCACAGGAAAGAAACTAACACAGTGTTTAGTTTCTACATCCCAGGGGCAACACACGTCAAGTAAAATGTTTTGCCATTATCTTAAGAATAACACCTTGAGTGGAATTATGTAATCTTGATTTTATTGAGATAAAATAAGTTCATGGACCAGGTTATCACTCCATGGTCACTCAGCACTAATTAGCAAGGCCGGCATTTGCAGGTTCTCTTTCTCCCTCCCTTATCCTCTTTGTCCCTTCCCCTTTCTTCTAGGCACACAGCCTTTGATAGCCCTTTACAGTGTGTTGTCTTCTTGTGTTTTCTTAACTTGTCATTTCCTGTTTCCGCAAGCAGATGTGTAAACACCGTGGGACAATCTAGACAATCATCTCATGTTCAGAGTGGGAATCACAGATTGGCTCTAGACACTCTAACAGCCCTGTAAAGGCGACACCTCATCTTTACAAAGGTAAGAGGAACTCAAACATGAGTTAAACAGATCACTAACACTCTCAATAACCCCCTGGACTTTTAAATTATACGGGCCATTTTATTATTAAAAATCGTGTATCTTGCACCTAAGCGAAATTATACTTCTAACAGCAGCCAATGAAGGAAACAATAATTATGTGTTAGTATTGAGAATGGGGAGGCAAGCAGGTCCTGGAGAGCCGAGGAAACTGAAGCTGTATCTGTCAGCTGTATTTCAGGTCAGAATGCCTGTTTGTGGTTAAAGTCTTTGAAGAAGCAGTTGGGCTATCCTTGCTTTACCAGAAAGGTGCCAAGGGACCTTCTCAGGTGCCACATACAGAGGATATTCATCTTCAGGTGACCCCAATTTTATCCTAGTAGCATTCATTTTGTGGGCGACCTTTTCTCTTGTGGGTTTTTACAAAAGGATCACCAGAAGATGTTCTAAAACGGAGATCCAGTTCATCAAGCTTCAGGAGGGGTGACAATGGTCACCTTCAGCCTATAAATATGCCTGCAGCCAAACAAATGCTCATGAATATCCCTTAAACATCCACAATGTGTGCCAAAAATATGGCTCAGTGGGCAAAGGTGATTGTCACTAAGCCTAATGACCCGAGTTCAATACCTGGGACCCATACAGCAGGAAGTGGCAGGAGAGAACAGGCTCCCTCATGTTGTCCTTTGACCTCCACATATACAACCATGGTATACACACACACACACACACAGACACTCATACACACAGACACACACAGAGGCAGCTTGCTACCCAGCTCCCACTGTGGATCAGGCACTTTAGTCTCTGTTTGGATTGCATGCTTCGTTTTACTATACTAAATATATTTTTGCTTAGATGATCATGTCTTTTGGCTGAATTCCTTCTTTTAGAAAGACAGAACTTGGTGGGGAAGGGGAGACTTCACTTAGTGACAGTATACTATCTTTAAATTTTTTCATGAATTTAGATACACCTTTATACAAATTCATATTTTAAGAACTGAGTGTGTAGCTACATAGACTATACGTGCTTACTATGTACTCTCTGAATTCAAAATCAAACATGGCCCTCCCAAAATGCTGTATTTTTTTAACCATGATTGAACATCTCCGTGTTTTCAGAAATGGTAATTGTGGGTGTAAACTTTCTATGGGCAGTGCCCACAAGCCCCATTACAAACAGCTCCTCCCCGAGGCAAGCACGTCCGACAGGTGAAGAGCCAACATCTAGCAGTTTGCTGGCCCACAGCCCCAGGCAGGCAGGGGAATGGTACCTTGCAGAGCAGGCTCATGTCACTTATGCATCCAGGATTCTCTTTTGGGAAGGATTCTCAATAAAAGACAAAAGCCTGATGCTTAAATGTTTTCAATAACAACACAAAGGAGAGGACTGGGGAGATGGTTCAGTGGGTAAGAGCATTTGCTGAATAAATGTGAAAATCTGAGCTGGGAAGCCCCTGCCACAGTACCCCCTTTTAACAAGCTGGGCATAGCAATGTGCACCTGTAACTCCAGTGCTGGGGGGTAAAGGCGAAGACACAAAAATCAGCAGGGCTTGCTGACCAAGTAGCCTAGCTGAAAAACAGCAAGCTTCAAGTTCAAAGCCATAAGGCATAAAGTGATAGAGCAAGACACCGGATGTCCTCCTCAGAGTTTTGCTCACAGGCATGCACACACAACCCACATGAACACAAACACACACACACACATGCATGCAGACTAAATAAGAAAGAAAGAGAGAGAGAGGAAGGAAGGAAGAAAGAAGAACGGGAGGGAAGAGGAGGGAGGAAGGAAGGAAATATAAAAAAGAAAGACTCTCTTATACATCAACTATGTATATATCAAGACTCAGTGGGTGGTGGCTGGAGAGATGGCTTAGTGGTTAAGAACACAGGCTGCTAGCCTGGCGGTGGTGGCGCACGCCTTTAATCCCAGCGCTCGGGAGGCAAAGACAGGCGGATCTCTGTGAGTTTGAGGCCAGCCTGGTCTAATAGAACTAATTCCAGGACAGGCACAAAGCTACAGAGAAAACTGTCTTGAAAAACAACAACAAAAGAACACAGCCTGCTTTTCCAGAAAAACTGGGGTTGATTCCCAGCACCCACAGGCAGTTCACAACCAGCTGTTACTCTGGTCCCAGGGAATCCCATGCCCTCTTCTGGCCTCCAAGCACAGCAAGCACACATGTAGTGCACAGTCATACATACAAGCAAAATCCCCACATTCATGCATATCAATTTTTAATGAAATATTAGAGATTACTTCTGAGTGTGTCTAGAAGGAGTCACTGGAAGGGCCCACAACTGGCTCGTCTAACCAGATGCTTAGTATTTTCTTCATATATTCGATTTCTTTGTTTTCTGTTTTTCTTTAGTTTTTAAAATTACACTTACTCATTCGTGTATTGTGTGTGTGCAAGCATGTGTGTGTGTGTGTGTGTGTGTGTGTGTGAGAGAGAGAGAGAGAGAGAGAGAGAGAGAATCAAACCCAGGACCATGTGCAGGATTAGATTTAATTTAGAAAGTAATTCTCTGGATCCCTCTAGACTATTCAGAGTTGTCTATTCACCCCAGAAGAACATGTATACTACTCTTAGCCCATCCACTAAAATTTGTTTGATTTACTTACTTTACTTCTTGCATGCATGTATGTATGTGCACCATGTCCAATGCAGTGCCTGCAGAGGTCAAAAGAAGGCGTCAGGTTCCCTGGACCTGGAGTTACAGACAAATATGGGTATTGAGACTAGAACCCAGGTTTTCTGCAAGAATAAGTGTCCTCTCCACCCAGCCTACAGTTTGAGGAATTAGAGTGCTGAGGATGTAGCTTGTTAGAAGGACGCTTCAGAAAACCCCAAGTTTGCTCCCCAGAGCCACACACAGAAGGTATAAAATGGAACTTATACTCTGAGGATCACGTCTGTAAAATATTCCAGTGTGGGATTCCAGGGTCCACTGTGTCTGAATGTAGACCTCCTCATTGGGAACTCAATCTCCAATACAACGGCTAGCACATGCTGGGTCTTGGGATGATCTGCTGGGCATATGGAATGCCTACCAATTCATAAGCACATGTAGAGATACAGAACTCATCCCATTCAAGAAGAACTCAGGCTGAGGACTGGGATACAGCTGAAGGGAAAAGCATGTGCTCAGCATGTTCAGGACCTGGGTTTGATCTCCAGGTACCAAAAAGAAGGGAGGGAGGGACAGCGGGCTAGAGAAATGAGGAGGAGAAAAATTCTAAGATAGAGCATCATACAAATAATAAAAATCCATCCATTCTATCCTTGCCATTTTCAAGTATTTTTGCCTTTTAAGACAGGGTCTCCCTATCTAGCCTAGTCACCAATTTGCCCTCCTGGCTCCTAACATATTCTGTTACTGTCCACAATCTCTTTCTGACCTACATTCCTTGTGTTTTTTGCAACAGTAGTAGAAGTAAGGGGGGGTAGAGGCAGGAGAACCCCAAGTTCCAAGTCAGCCTGGGCTACATAATGAGACTTTGTCTAGAAGAAGAGGAGGAAGAAACATTAGTGATAAAAGGGAACTCCTGATGACTGTGAAGTCTTCTGAGTGGTCAACAGGGCAGTGTTGGGGTAGAGGAGCAGGGGGAGGTGGCGGTGGGAACATAATTGACTCTGGAGAGCAAGGCTTGCTAAGGACCGTATGCATGAGAAGCTCAACGCAAAGGTGTGTCCTGAAACAGGAAGAAAAAAGAGAGAAACCAAGGTGGAGGAAAGGAAGTCACACACGCGTGCACATCCCACAAGTGTCTAGCATATGCAAATATACTTGGCTTGAATTTGATGCAGAAGTATTATTGAAATGTATCAGCCAGCCTACAGAATGGGAAAAGATCTTCACCAACCCCACGTCGGACAGAGGGCTGATCTCCAAAATATGCAAAGAACTCAAAAAAATTGGTCATCAAAGGAACAAATAATCCAATAAAAAAATGGGGTACAGGCAGGCGGTGGTGG
>JAQHUG010000008.1:14399834-14418510 GCA_028555095.1 Dicrostonyx torquatus | reverse complement strand
AAACAGAAAAAGACAGGACCTCCTGAGTAAATTAGGAGTGTGGGGATCATGGGAAAGGGTAAAAGGGAGGGGAGCAGAGAAAAATATATAGCTCAATAAAACCAATTTTTAAAAAAAGAAATGTATCAGCCATCAAAAAGCTGTTCAGACTCTTGGCCAAATGGTTAAACAACAAGGCTGGCTCCATCTTCTGTAGTTTGGATCTGGATCCCAGTCCCAGAGTCAGCTTTGTGCTGTTGGGAAGTGGTAAATGCTTTAAGGGGTGGGGCCTAGTGAAAGGTCTTCCAATCATTGGAGGTATGCCCTTGAAGAAGACTGTAAGAGTTCATCCGTACCTTATCCCACCCCACCCCTATCCCCAGCAATGAGGTGGATGGCTTGAATCTATCATTCATTGCCCACTTTGACGTGATGCCTAACACAGGCCTCAAAACAAGACCACCTGACCAGGGACTGACACTTGGAAAATTTTCACCTGAAATAGGCCTTTTCTCTTTATAAGCTGAGCGCCTCAGGTACTTGTTAGAGTAATTGAAAGCTAAGAAACGAATCACCATCTGTAGTCTTTGAACTCTCTAATGCTCCATCCAACTTGTCTAATTCACATTGGGCCATTAAAGAAGAAGATGAAGAAAGAGTCCCTTATTGTCCCTTATTATAGTTGCTGAGGTGAAACATTAGCAAGCATGTTCTCTGTCTGTGGAAAGAGATTTAAAGTGTTATAATAGAAACCCACAAAGCCAGAGAGTATTAGCACACAGAGTTAGGATTAGGGCTGGGGTACTTTGAGTAGACGGCGACAGAGAGGGACAAAGAGGGGTTTCTGGAGTGATGATAATTTTATCGCTTAATCTAGGGACTATTTAATCAATGTATGACAAACTTCAATGAGAGTTTACTTGAAGTGCCAATGTAGAAATCTCCACATAAGCACAATTTCAAAACATGTCATATGCTCTTTAAGAGGTGTAGCTAATGGATAGGCTACTGAGTCAAGCATTTGGAATTTCCCCTGGGGATAAGACACTAGTCTGATATAATTAAAATATAAATAAAATATAATTAAAAGAAATATTGATGACACTTACTTCAGACCCCAAACTGATCAGTCAGATAAAAGTCCAGACTCTCTGCAGGTCACTGGGTCACCTAGGCTGTAATTTCCTAATTGTTTTCTTCACTGGGGTCACTAAAGGCCTTATTAAGCTGCTGGCAAACAATGAATCCAGATTAATGGTCATTAACCAAGGTCATGGGTCACCTGGTAGGGACTGTTGTGTAAGCAGTAATTGCCGATGGACTCAGCTAGCACTTGCTACTGGAATGTGTGTATCTTGCAAATGCCACTGTGTTAACGGCTTGGTCTCCCACCTGAAACACTCTTGGGAAGCTGGTGGAACCTTTAGTAGATGCAGCCCAGTGGAAGGAAGTTAGGTCCCTGGGTGTGTCCTTGAAGGGAGCCTCCATCCCTTCATCCTTCTCTTTGCTTCCTGGCTACCCTAAGATGATCAGCTCTCTCCCACCACCATGACTTGTGCTGCCACATGTCCCAAATAAGGCTAGAGACCATAGGTGAAACTCTTGAATTCAGCTTTTCCTCCGTGTCAGCCAGTGAGCCCAGGTATTCTGTCACCGTGGTGGAATGCTGGCTGAAGTACTCATCAGTCCTTGGGAACGATGTCACAGCCGTATCCTCACCTAGGAGAAAATGACCTTTCTGCCCATCTCTGGTGGATGGAGGCAGCTGAGGGGTCCCACGTTAGTCCTTGGGAGAGATGGCATTCCCTATAACTGTGTCACAGCCATATCCTCACCTAGAATGAAATGACCCTTCTGCCCATCTCTGGTGGATGGAGGCAGCTGAGGGGTCCCACGTTCTCTGGTCAGGCTTTGGGTTTGACTTCTTTCCTTCTTTCCCATTTCACCCAGGGATTCCGCTCCTCCACTGACAGACACGGGACTATAGGAGCTGCTGGTTCCCAGGAATGTGCCGTCAGTATCTACCATCCAGCTTTCCTTGAGAAGAGGGGAACAGGATCAGTGATTCTACTTATGAAAAGAGAATCTTCAGAAGGTTTTTTTTAAAAATCATCTTTCATAGTCAATGCTAAAAATATGTCAGCATTCCATGATGGCTTGGCAGAGTTTAAGGCACGTTTACCAGCATCCGCAAAGTGCTCTCTGCTGTGACAGTCACTGCCACTTGCAGCCCTGGAAACAGCAGGATTTCTGCAAGATGTCATATATGATAGGATTTCTACAGCTAGGGAGCTGGCTTGGTCAGCAAAGTGCCTGCTGAGCAAGGGTGAGGACCTGTGTTCCATTCTCAGAACCCAAGTTTTTAAATAAAAAATAAATGAATGAGTGATTAGACAGGCATAGTGGCAGAAGCTTGTAATCCCAGTGCTAAGAAGATAGATTTAGGCAAATCTTTGGAACTTGCTAGAACAGGCTAGCCTACTCAGCAAGATCCAGACTAATTAGAGACCCTGTTTTAATACACAAGGTAGATGGTTCCTTAGGAATAGCACCCAAGGCTCTGGCCTGCACACGCGCACACACACACACACACACACACACACACACACACACACACACATCTGGTACACTTAAGTTTGAAAGCAGAGTTTGTGTCATCAGCTTAGCCATGGTAAGTGCAGCATCATTAGTCAGCCCAGACATGCACTGAACCAGCCCCACAAGTGCTTTTGCTCTCCACATCTTGACAAAATACCTAGGAAAGGGGGCATCTCTTCTCTCTCAAGGGAGAGCCCAAAAGGAGGCTGGTGATCTCTCACCAGAACAACTGTTCCTGAAATAGCAGAACTCATTTAGATGTCAGCCAATCAGCCAGCCAGCAAGCGAAAAAACAAACAAATAAAAAACAAACCCAGAAAGTTGTAAAAGGAAGCCAGAGGAAAAGAGTCCACCTGCCTGACCCAGAAATTAAAGATTCACCTGTGGAAAAGCAAGCTGCTCAGACAAGTAGAGGCCAGGCGATGGATGATAGAGGGGAGAACAAGAAGCCAAATCTGATTAGCAGCAAGAACCGAGTCTCAGAGTTAATCTCAATATCATCTTCTCGTGGAGCCAGATGAATCGTTTGTCAACTATTTCATTTATGCAGAGGGTGGGTTTGGTGCTGAGGATGGAACCAGGGTGTCATGAGGACAAAGCCCTCAGTCACACAGGGTCTTTCTTGAGTAGATGCATGTACATTTGACACAGGTAGAAACCTTCAAAAGACTACCCTGTAGCGAGAAACACCATCAAGTATCTGTTTGAAGACACAGTCCTGTATCTGCCTTGCTGGAAACATTGCACACACTTAGTTTTGTTTTGCTCTCTTCTTGTCGAGGACAGTTTCTAAAACTGCTTCCTGATCTGAGCTCCATGGAGTGTTCCCAGTAACATCCCTGTCTGTGGTGGTCTGGCTTTCCTCATGCCTTCAGTGATGTGTTGCAAAAGACTGGACACCCTGGGCAGTAGATGCATATGATACGAAACCATGAATTCTAAAGGGGGGAGCATGTGCACATGAATGAGTGTATGGACATATGTGCCCATGTATGCTCATATGACAGTCAGAGGACAGTGTGCCTTCCTGCATGAGTGTCTATGAGCTGTTATTGCCTTTGAACAGTCCCACTGAAGCTGAAGAATGCAATAGAAAAATGGTCTTGTACCCTGTAATGATTTGTCATTTGTATTGGTTTAATAAAACACCGATTGGCCAGTAGCCAGGCAGGAAGTATAGGTGGGGTGACCAGAATAGGAGAATTCTGGGAAGAGGAAAGGCTCAGTCTGCAGTTCTCACCCAGACACAGAGGAAGCAAGATGAGAATGCCTCACTGATAAAAGGTACCAAGCCATATGGCTAACACAGACAAGAATTATGGGTCAAGATATAAGATTTAGTTAATAAGAAAGCCTGAGCTAACAGGCCAACCAGTTTACAATTAATGTAGACCTTTGTGTGTATCTTTGGGACTGAACAGCTGCAAGACTGGGCAGGACAGAAACCTCTGTCAACAGAAGCACACTATTTTAGCTATGCTAACTAGCCAGCAAGCTATTCTGATTCTCCTTTCTCTGCACCCCAGTCCTGGGGTTACAGTCACACATTGCCATGCCCAGTTTTTTATGTGGGTGCTAGGGGTTTGGACTCAGGTCCTCATGCTCGCAGGACTAGCATTCTTACTCTATGAGCCATCTCACCAACTCTTGGGGGAAAAAATGAAACTTAAAACATTATTATTATTTTAAGATAACGGCATTTGAAAATGTCTTTATGTGTGCCTTCATGCAGTCATGTGCATGCACATGCCTGTGGAGACCAGAGGGCCTCAGCTGCCATTCCTCAGGTGGCATCCACCTTTTTCACCTTTGGTTTTTCTGTTTTTGACAGGGTCTCTCACTAAGCCTAGAACTTGCAAATAGGCGAGGCTGGCCAACAAGTCCAAGAATGTGCCTGTCTCTACCTCCTCAGTAATGGGGTTACAAAAATGGGCCACCGTGCCCAACATTTTGAGGCATTTTAGAGATCAAACTTGCTGCTTGCAATGTAAGTGCTTTCCCAACAGAGTCTTCTCCCTAGCTCAAAAAGTCTCTTAAAGAAGGCACTGTTTTCATTTTGTGAGCTGAAAGGCTAATCGGACAGCGATTAAGCAAAAAGTTGCAGTTGCTTAGCTTTTTACATTTTTAGTACTTGTATGAAAAACTACATACATGTGTATCCACATAGACACTTAAGTCATTAGATTTACTTTTAATTAGCAAACAAAAGCCAGTAAAATATCAATTAAAGGAAAATTCTAAGAAACCCTGTATGGTGGAAAGACGACAGGATTGTGGTTTGGTGAGCAGGATTCTTACCCCAAGAGGGATGGGCCTTGTCTGACATTACACAGAAAACTGTGACAAAGCCACAGTTGGACCCATACCTTCAGCATCTCCAGCTTCTAGGCGATACTGCCTCCATTTCTCCATGACAGTCATTGATCCAAGGCCTGGTTCTTGACCCCAGGTTTACACTGGAATTGCTCAGGTAGCTTTAAAAAGTACATAGCTGAGTCATCTCTTCAGAGATGCTGAATCACCTGGTCCAGAGTGCAGCCTGGACACTGGACCTTATCAAATCTCCTGAGATGATACTCATGTATAAGAACCATTGCTCATGGGCTTCCTATTCCATGAAGTCAGAGCCTAGAATCATCTCCTATGGGAAGTCAAAGGCTGATGATGGGAGGAACATGCACCTCCATATCATACATGTGCAGGTCAGAGGACAGCTTGTGTAATTGCATCTCTCCTTCTACCATATAAACCCCAGGGATTGAACTCAGGTCGTCAAGCTTGTTGGCAAGTGCCTTTATGGGCTGAGCTATCTTACTGGCCCTCACCGCCATTCTTAAATTCCCAAGGCTTTCAGCATTCAGTAATCACTTGTAGGAAGAACTGCCTGGTGATGATTATTCAGTTAGATGGGTGGAAAGGGAAGGGCAAACTTCAGAAAAAATGAGCATTTGATATTGAATGGTCCCAAGGAAGGATTCAATAGTCAGCAAAGCAGATTAGCTTATAAGAGTAAAGGTGGCTCTCTGAAGCGGTTCAACCGCCATCCTAACTCCAGGATGCCCCATCCTCAAGGGCATAATGATAGTAATGGTGCGCTGGGTCATACTCTGAAGTAATCTCAGCATGCTGCAGACTGAGGCAGGAGGATCGCAAGTTCAAGGCCAGCCTAGACTAGCAAGACCCTATCAGAAAGAGAGAACTGATAACTCCATTAGAAGGAACTCTACCTACCTAAACCAATTTCTATAACAGAACTGTATTTTTTCATTTTCAATTTATTTTTATTTTATGTGCATTGATATTTTCACTGCATGTAAGTAAGTCTGTGTAAGGGAGTCAAATTTTGGAGTTACAGACAGCTGTGAGCTGCCATGTGGGTACCAGGAACTGAACCCAAATCCTCTGGAAGAGCAGCCAGTGCTCTCAACTGATGAGTCATCTCTCCAGCCCTCAGAACTGTATTTTTAAAAGACCAATAAACTCAGCAGGAGACCTCCGGAGCACAGGAAAATCTCTTACCAAAAGCTGTGTGCAGATTATAATGGAGGATGTGACCATCAGTGGGAATCCACACAAATGCGCCTGTTTTCCCTAGTGAGTATAAGCAGGTCAGAAAAAAAGAGGATTTTCTTTAATGTCGTTTAACAAGAACATTATCTTTTTGACTATAGATGGGGCATAACCAACTGCTGCAAGCTTGACAGCCCTAGCCACCATCTGTCACAGAGTCACCCATGCCTGTTGGCCGTGAAGAGACAGGGTCCAGCTAAGTTGCCCAGGCTAATTTTAAACTTTCAGTCCTTCTACCGCAGCCTCCTGGTATCTGGGATACCAGGAGTGGGCCACCACACTCAGCAACAATCGCTTTTAATAAGAAAAAAATCCACACTGCCTTTTGCATTTTTATTTATTTGTTTATTTTATTTGACATCCCAACCTCAACTTCTCCTCACACTCCCTTCCCTCCTCTCTATCCTCCCCCCCACCATCCACACCTCCTCCTTATTCACTCAGAAAAAGGCAGGTTTCTCTCCTGTGCATCCACAAAGCATGGTCTAACAAGCCACCGTGAGATCAAGTGCTTCCCCCTGTATTCAGTTTGGGCAAGGGCATATCCCAAAGGAAGGATGCTCAATACCACAGGGACACTTGTTCAGCTATGTTCACAGCAGCCTTATCTGTAATGGTCAGAACCTGGAAACAGCCTAGATGCCCCTCAAATGAAGAGTGGATAAAGAGAATGTTGTACATTTTCATGGTGGAGTATTACTCAGCTGTCAAAAACAAACAATGCCATCAATTTGAAGACAGATGCATAACTAGGAAAAAGTCATCTTGAGTGAGGTAACCCAGACCCAGAAAGACAAACATGGTATGTGCTCACTTATACGTGGATATTAACTGTAAAGTAAAGGATAACCAGGCTACAATCCATAGACATAGAGAGACTAGGTAACAAGGAGAGCCCAAGGGCAGGGAGACACCTTCCTGGGAAGGGGAAATAGAGATATCCTTGGTGGACTGAGGCGGCTGGGGATGGAAACTTGAGGGATCAGGTTGGGGAGTGGGCAGAGGGGGAGAGTACGGAGAGAGATGACTGGAAAGGGGGCTTTATGAGGCTGGGTAGAAGCTGATGCAAGGGAAACTCCCACAAGTCTACAAAAATGACCCCAGCAAATTCTTGGCAGCAGGGGATGCGTAGGTTGAACTGGTCATCCCCTGTGATCAGATTGGTGACTACCCAGATTGTCATATCCTGCTGCCTTTATCCCGTGACTGAGGGTGGCAAATTCAGAGATCTGTGGCCAAATATTGGGCAGACCTCCAGAAGCCCTGCTGAGGAGAGGAGGGAATGGGCAGACCTCCAGAAGCCCTGCTGAGGAAAGGAGGATTATGGGAGCCGTGGGGGTAGTCAGGGACACCAAAGGAAACCCTTGCCTAACCTGGCTCATGGGGACTCACGCAGTCTGAACCAACAACCAGCGAACCTGTGTTGGACTGGCCTAGGTTCTCTGCATATATGAGACAGCTGTATGGCTTGGTCTATTTGTGGGACTCCTGGTAATGGGAACAGGCCTGTCTCTGGTGCTTTGACTGGCTCTTGGGAACCTGTTCCCCACACTACCCTCTTAAAAGAGGTACTTGCACCCCACTGTATGGGTTGGCTGTCAAAGGTATTTCTACACCTACTGGTTTGCAGGGCAGGAGAGCAGGTTTTTACTGCAGGCTGAAAGCTCCATGGCATATCTGTGCTTTCACAAGCCGAGAGAGGTGTTGCAAGCCTGGATGAGCTTGCCAGGCTCAGCAAAGTTGGTATCAGACAGGCGACTGACAAAGACAAGGTTCCCCGCGATCCCTGTTTGCCCACCTGGGGCCGACTCTAACAAGAATAGAACTGAATGCGAATAGTCTTTGTATTGGATTGCCACTGTTGACTGATAATCCGAGGTCCACAGAAAAGGTGTGGAGAGAAAATAATATTCCTAAAGATCCCTGCTACACCCCTGAGGTGCTGTCACTTGACACCTGTGTCTGCAAGCTTATCTGCTCCAAAACTCAGGTGCAAATGGCAAATGGATGCACTGTTGGAGAAATTCTCCACATGCAGGGTTTAGGGGAGAAGCCCGGTGCAAAGAATGTGCTGGTGGGAGCTCCCATCTAAATCAATAGTGAATGACAAGCCTGGTTTTGACTTTGATATGCCAATTGGAACAGCTAACATTTCCTGAGGACTTGCTCTCTCACTTAATCTACCCAACAACCAGGTAAAGTACATTCTCTTGTTATGCATATTTTTTGGATGAGAAGGAAAAAAATCACCAAGAAGTTTGATGACTTTCCAGAGGCCACACAGCTTATCTTGTGATCACAGGACACAACCCTGGCATTCGGAACAGGTTTGTGGCTATCCTGCCGCGTCTTCAACTGAGGTTACTATCCATGAGCGTTCAGCAGAGGTTAGAGTCCCAGGCCACAGGGAGGCTCTTGTGTTCTCAGAGTTCTCCACAGACCATTCGGTGCAGCTTTCCCAGACCCTTTTCCCACTTTAATCTGTGCCTCATAAAGCGGTTTCCCAGGGGTAACCCACTGTGAAGCCTAAAAGGATTTCATGTTTGGACAAATTCCTCCTGAAAGTGGAACAAGATAGGAAACAAGTTCAGACCAGTGCTGGTGGAGGCATCGCTACAGCAGCCTAAACTAGATGCTCTATAGAGGAAATCCTCTCAGAAAAAAAAAAAAATAAATAAATAAAGGTTTTGTTTTGTTTAAGGCAAGGTTCCAGGCTGGCCAGGAATGTGTAGCCCGATCGGTCATGGCAATCAGCTTCCCAGGTGCTAGGATTGGAGCAGGAGCCTAGTGTGAGCTCCCTGGCTTTACCAAACCTAGTGTTAAATGTTTCCAAAAGAAAGACGTTACCAAACAAATAATAAACACATAAATGATACTAGGTGTGTGGACCATGCCTGTAGTCTCAGTACTCAGGAAGTTAAGACAGGAGGCTGTAGCTTGGGCTACTGAGCCAAGCTCTACCTCAAAACAAACAAACACACAAGCATTAACAATAATGATCAGTTGATGAAGCTTTGGGCATGTGTGTGCATGTGAGTACACACACATTCGTGAATATAAAGGCAGATTTTTTTATTATTATTATTCTCAAGTAGCTCCCATGAGCTAACTTTTTCCTTTGGACTCCCTCTAATCATCCCCCTTTAACAGATCTTTCCTCTCACCCTCTCTCTATTCAGGGAAAAAATGATTGGTTTCCATTCTTCCTGGTTGTTCTGGGACTAGCGTTCTTAGCCTCAGAGCGGCTGGCCTTGCAGGTTGGACAATTGTCATTGTGAATGACACATCCTAGGGATTATAGAATCTCTGCAGGACCCTTGGCCTCAACCACTGGACACAAGCCTGTGACACTCAAGCATGTTCTGCATGCGACCCCCAGGCAGCAGTGGGGGCAGGCCATCCCCATCTGAGAACCCCTGTTCTGCAAACCTTCTTTTGTGGAACATTTTCACTTCTTGCATATTTCATCCCTACTTACTGGGATCTTGTACAAAGTCTAGCACTTTCTCGCTGTCCTTGCCTTTTGAACATCCCTGGGAGAGGATGAACTTGCCCATGAATCTCCCAAAAGTGCTGTGTGTTGGCAATTTGGCACAGAGGGAACCCGAGGCGACCCGTGTACGGATAAGGATTCCGGGTGGGGTAGAGAGCTGCCCTGCCACCACCACTGCCCGAGTAACAGCCTTGGCTTGGTGCCTGTGAGCTTTGCCCCTAAAGCTTATGTGGACCACACACTTCAGGCACCAGTCTCATAGTTTCTCATAGAAAACCAAGATGTAGTCTGATGCCACTGATAAACCTAAACCACTTCTAAATGCCACCAGTCTAGAGGCAAAGAGAGACTCTGCAATATTAGCAAAACGCTGTTAAGAACGAGTTAAGAACGCTGGCTGGGGCTGGGGGTGTAGTTCAGTGGTCAGAGCACTGACCTACCAATATGACACCTTGAGTTCTGTCCTTGGCGGGGGGGGGGCAAGGGGGGGGGGAGTAAATTTAAAAATGCTAACTAGAGATCTTAGCTTGTTTTTCCCGCACATATTTGTATACAGTCTTAATGATACATATGTTTCCAGATGTGAATACAAATGGTAAAAAATTCTTTTATTCGCCTTCTGAACCAAGTCAAAAAAAGACAAGTTAGACAAGACTGTTCATGGCAGCTTCTACCGACCTTCATCTGTGTAAGTCCAATAATGGCGTGTTTCAATAATAGCAATAGTTAACACTTACTGAGCCCTTGTTGTATGACAAAGCAGAGCAAGTTTTACCCGTACTATATTGCTTAACCCTTAGGCCAGCCTGTGGGACTGCTTGTCATCACTGTCTCTGGTAGGACAAAACAGACTCACGTGGTCACATTCCTTGGTCAAAGTCTTATTTATTATGAAATCTTATTTATTGACAAACCTAAGGCCGTTTGTCTCCAAGGTTTTTGGTCATTGTTGTTGTGTGTAGAAGTTTTTCAAATTACAGAAAAATATACACAGCATGACATTTGCCATCAAAATCACTTTAAGTATACAGTTCAACGATGTTAAACACATCCATAGTGCTGCCTCCCAATGCCACCATCTGTCCACAGACTTCTCTTCATCTTGCAAAACTGAAACACTGTAGTCATCTGTAACCCCGGAGAGCCCCTATGGGGTAGTGGGAAACAGATAAAGGAGAATTGCCCGAAACCTGAGTGTCAGCTAGCCTGGAAGAGACAGCGGTGAACAAGAGGAGAGACCCCACTGAGGCCTAATTCTTGAGGTTGTTCTCTGACCTTACCACATTCACTATGCATGTACCTACATATGTGTACACACACGCATGTGCACACAAGCACACACACACACACACACACACACACACCCTGTTTCCAATTCTTTTGGTGTATACCCAGAAGTGGAATTTCTGGGTCATATAATTCTATGTTTTAGTTTTTTGAAAGATTGCCATTTTGTCTTCCCAAGAACAGTGTTCAGAGCTTCCAATTTCTCCGAATTTTTGCCAACACCTGTTCTTTTCTGTCGTGTCCCCTCCCCTCGGCCCCCGACCCTGGCCCCCCTGGGTAGTATCCATCCTGATGCAAGTGAGCTGCATCCCTCAGGATTTCAAGTTCGCTTAGAAATCCACATTAAACCTTCCCATAATTCAGTAGCTGTGTTGTGCACACATGCACTCCCAATGGGCAGATCTTGATTGCAGTATGGTTAGGTTGTAAGTAACCATGCCCAGAACATCCCTCACCGCTCTCAGCTCTCTAACACTGGTCAGGAAGGTTAGGAAGGCACTGTTCATCCCTTTTCTCTGCCATTTCCCCCAGCCTCCCAGATACAGACAAAATACACCTGTTGCCAACCCCCTTCTGAACTTCCAGCTCTTGTTACTGAGAGAACAGAAAGAAAGCACATTCCAGAAAAGACTGGCCTATTTTGAGTTCATTAATCTTAATGGGCCCAGTCTTCAGAAAACTTGTTTTGACTTGATCAAGGGCGCTTGGTCTCGGCAAATTCTCCACCTGACGTTCAGAGGTGTGGCAGGCAGGCAGTGAGCTGTGACTCACTCTCGCCTAGGAGGCCCTGCCCGAGGAGGGGCCCTTTCTCCTCCTCCTCCTTGTTTTCCCTCTGTCTGTTTCGTGCTCTCTGGCCTCCTTGCTTCCCAGCACCCTGGGAAACAGTGGCTGAGATGACACAGGATGACTCATGCCCCGTCTGACCCACAGGGAAGGCTGAACGGCTCTCACTCAGGAGCAGCGGGAGGCTGAATGTCCCAACTCAAAGTCGGTGCCCTTTCAGACCATCAGACCAGTGTCACTCACAAGATGGGAGGTTACTGCAATCTGGACCACAGTCAGGGGAATCGGGATGCCAATGCCCCAAGTGATGTGCTTTAAGCTTCAGGTGTATACCGACCCAGCATCAGAATCATAGGCTTTCGGTCTTTTAGGGTTGAACAGGATTTAAGATCTCAGCATCACAGAATTTCAGGATTAAGCCTGGGGAGGTAGTTGGTAGAGTGATTGCCTCTCAGAAGTAAGCTCTGGGTTCAGTTCCCAGCACTGTCAAGATTAAGTAGGGGTGTAATCCCAATATCCAGGAGATGGAGGCAGAAGGTTATCTTTGGCTGTCGTGAGATTGAGGCCAGCCTGGGCTACATGAGACACTGTCTCAAGCTAATAATAACATTTTCAGCCTTAGAATAATGTGTTGTTGTTTCTATCCAATGCTGCTGAGACAAAGCTCATTTATTAAAATTTCAGGAGACAGGGAATGCTGCCGGACATGGTGCTGAAGTAGAGCATGTGAAATCTCACACACTGGCAAACACCAGCAGGGCTTGCTTCTCCCTCTTCTACTAGACTGATGGCTACAAAGTTTATTAGCTCATTGTTGATGTGCAAACTCCTCATTCCCTTCATTCATAGATAAGATATTGTGATGTGGGAGTCCCCTCTGTGTGCTGTGATTGCCTTGGCCTGTTGATAGGGCAGAAATTAGGTAGGCGGAGGAAACTAAACAGAATGCTGGGAGGAAGAAGGCAGAGTCAGAGAGACGCCATGGAGCTGCCAGAGTCAGACCTGCCGAATCTTTGCCAACAAGCCACTGCCACGTGGCAATATACAGATTGATAGAAATGGGTTAAATTAATATAAGAGTTAGCCAATAAGAAGCTAGAGCTAATGGGCCAAGCAGTGTTTAAATTAATATAGTTTCTGTGTGATTATTTTGGTTCTAGGCAGCTGGAACGAACAAGCAGCCTTCTTCTCCTACAATATTGGGGTCCATGAAGACAATTTTTTTCAATTTTTTTTTTTTTTTTGAGACAGGGTTTCTCTGCGTAACAGCCCTGGCTGTCCTGGAACTTGCTTTATAGACCAGGCTGGCCTCAAACTCACAGAGACCTGCCTGCCAATGCCTCCCGAGTGCTGAAATTCCAGGTATGTGCCACCACCACTCAGCAAGGTGAATGTTTTTACCTAGGATCATAGTATTCATTAGCAACAGAATTTAGAATCCAAATTTTGTGCCTCTGATGTCAGGGAGAGTGGATACCTAAAGTGTAGCCTGGTCACAAAGATTATGTTAAAAAAAAAATCCATGAGGGCCAGTGAGCTGCCCGGATGGATAAAAGTGCTCGCTGCGACCTGGATTCAGTCCTCAGCACCCACATAAAAGAAGAGAAAGGACTCCACAAGGCAGTATTCCGGCCTCCACATGCCTGCCATGGCTCACAGCTATACCACACAACACATCCATCATGAGTGAATATGCACAACAAAAACTGAAATAAATAAAAAGTAGAATCAGGAGACTGATGTTGCATCCAGATGGCGTAAGAGGCAAATCATTATGCTGGAGCCTTCCAGGGGAGAGAGGCTGCCCATTGTTAGGCTTACAATGGTTTAGGCTGAACGTTGAGCAATGCTTACTTGGACATAACCGAGTATTTGCAACATCATCGCCAATAGATTTGGCTGCTCTCAAGGAAATAGTGGATGTCTGATAGAGCTGAGCCAAAGGCCCGAAGGAAGCACAGTGAGTGAAAAGCCATTATGAAAGATACGTTATCAGAACCTGCTCTTGGTGTAGCCATCCGTCTAGAAGAAGAGGAAGATACAAGCCACGCCGGTGTTTGCCAGTGTGTGAGATTTCACATGATCAGCACCATGTCCGGCAGCATTCCCCATTTCCTGAGATTTTAATAAATGGTCTTTGTCTGGGTAGCACAGGATAGAAAAAATAATAAACATTATTCTAAGGCTGAACATGTGCATGTGTGTGTGTTTCATGTGTGGGGGTGGTTGCTATACGTGTGTGGGTGCCTGCAAAGGCCAGAAGAGAGCGTCAGATCCCCTGGAGGAGGAGTTACAAGCAGCTGTGAGCCACTGAACAAGGGTGCTGTTGCTTCTCTGAAAGAGTAGCAAGTGCCGTTTAACCTCTGAGCCATCTCGCCAGCCCTGATTTGTAACTTTCATTGGAGGAAAAGGGAAGAGAAAACATGGACAGTTAGAAGGCAAAGAGCCAGCGAGGAAAAGAGGCATGCAGGGAGGGAATGGAAGCCCTGACCAGAGGATTCATTCTAAGTGGACCACACGACAGGACTCTCAGAATGGCAGAGAAGCAGTCTCCATCTCACAGGGGAGAGCAAACCTGAGGGGGGAGAGGGGACATCAAGGCCTCTGCCTCTGTATGCTCTCACCTGAACTTGAGGTCAGAGCAGGAGCTAGGAGCAGCCAGCCATCATTCAGGGGGAAAGAGAGAAGGGAATGTCAAATACCTCCAGGGAGGAGGCTGGGATTCCATTTGTTCCACTTCTCTGTGACCTTTGCAGCTACTCCGGCCAGACCTGCCTGAGGACAATGAGTAAAATATGTCAACGGCCACCAGCACCTTTTCCTCTTTGCCAGGGACCACTCTTTGGTCTAGATTTCCTCATCACACTTGTGTCATATGTGACTGTGAGACAGAACGCTTCCTCTCGTCTCCCGGCAGCCTTGCCTCATGCTCCGCAGTGCTCCACCACTGAGCCACATCCCCCCCCCCCCCAGTTCCAATGGTATCTCCTTAATCTGCCCTTGCACTCTTGGTCTGAACCGAGGAGTGGCATGATCCCTAACAGCCCTGATCAGAATAAGCAGGCATGCTAATCAAAGAAAAAGGAAAAACCAGACAGGACCTTGCCCTGACCGAAAAGGCAGCTGTAAAAGCAGGCAGCCTCCGGTGAGGTCAACAGAGAAGCCAGCCAGGTCAAAGTTGTTAAAACTCTGAAAGAGGAGAGCACAGACTAGGACCCAGGGAGACCAGGATAAAGGGAACTGGAGTGAAATTTACCAGCCACTCAGAGCATCCTGGCTGCCCTGGCATGCTGCTACACACCAGTACTCGGGAAACAGAAGAGGAGGACCATGAATTCAAAGACAGCCTGGACTGTGTAATGAGATGAGAGGAAGGGGGCGAAGGAGAGAAAAGAGGAAGGGGGAGAATCTCATGTCTATTATGTTTAATTGCCCTTGCTCTCCATGGATTCAAATGCCCCTCTGCTTAAGATGGGATTGCATCATAATATGGAGAGTTCAAATTATCATTAGAGCAAAAGCACACTTACTGCACCCGTCTTTCCCTGGACCTTGGTTCAGCAGGCAGCAAACTGTGTAGAGTCACGTTCAGAGGGAGCTATGGTCCCTGCAGCCAAAGATAAGAGCACAAGGCTGTTGCCACGAGAAGATTCATATCCAGAATCCCAAGTCTGGCTTTCACTGAACACAGCTTTTATGTCATCATAAAATCTAAGTGCCCTAAATAGAACCATGGCACCATCTTAGGTCACAAATTATCTGTATTAGAAAAATCTTTTAGCCGGGCGGTGGTGGCACACGCCTTTAATCCCAGCACTCGGAGGCAGAGGCAGGCGGATCTTTGTGAGTTCGAGGCCAGACTGGTCTACAAGAGCTAGTTCCAGGACAGGCTCCAAAGCCACAGAGAAACCCTGTCTCGAAAAACAAACAAACAAAAAAAAAAAAGAAAAGAAAGAAAGAAAAATCCTCTTTTAAAAAGGCACACGTAAATTACATGTGAGGAGGTAGAGAAAAAGGCAAATACTAAAGAAATAGCAACCTGCTAAACGGTCGGTGTCTGGAGTGATTTCTAGTTCATTCCACCTCCTCTGAAATTCCTCCTGCTGACTTGTGCAGTTCTCCGTGGCCTCATTCCTTTCCACAGCCTCTCTCACCTGTAGGTCCTCATTCTTCTCACCCATGACCAAGCTGTTTCACAAGACCACCTCTTCCGCCTTCCCTTTGTGTCTCTTTCCTCGGCCCCAGCCCCTAATGTTCACCGCCACGATTTCAACTGTAACCTCATAGGATGACCCCCAACTCTAATCTTGGCTTTTACCAAGTTCTCATCCTTGTGGGCCATTCTCATGGTCTAGACACAATATTGTCATCTCAAGCCATCTTCTCCAAATTGAATTCATTGCTTTGACCCCAAGTTCAAATCTTTCAAGGTGGTCATGGGACCTACCTCCCCACCCTGTATCCTCACAGCTCCTGGTCCCTTCACATCACCCTCTTCTCTCCAGCCCTCGGGTCCCTATCCAAGATTCCATTCCTTCGTCCCACTGTTAATGCAAAACTCTACTAAAAGTTCTTCCCCTGTCTTCTGTCTTCCCACTGTCTGTTCTAACAAGGTCATCCCTGATGGATATCCACTAGCAAGCCCCACCAGGACTTTCCTGTATGCCTATAACAGCGTTCTCTTCTTGCTGTTCAAGTCCACAGGAGGGGCGCCCTAATTGAACCTCCTGCTGCTGTTCCCTCTCACAACTGCAAGCTTCCTACTGTAGTTTTATCTAGACTGTTCCTCATAGGCCCATGTGTTAAGGGCTTGGTTGCAAGCTTTAAAAAACAAAAGAATGGCGCCTACTGGGAGGATCTTATTGGAGGCATGTCTTTGAAGTAGACTGTGGGACCCTCTCAGACCCTTCTTTCTCTTTTTGGTTCCCTGACCCATGGTGTAAGGGAGTTTGCTCTACCACAAATTCCTGCCATGACACACTGCCTCATCAGAGGAGGCTTACGCCATTTTGTCAAAGACTAAAATCTCCAAAACAACGAGCCACGATAAACCTTTTCATTTTATAAGTTGCGTCTCTGAGGCATTTGTTATGGTGCTGGAAGTTTGACAACACTGCCGTCTATTCTCACCAGGTCTTCTCTGCTGTAGCATTGCTTGACGAGAGCTGTTTCATCCTCATTCAAAGCCCACTGAAGTCCCAGGCTCCTTCAGAGCCTTTCTGATGCTCTTAACCAGGTGCCCCACGTCTCCGCCTTGATACTCGTCCCCGTCTGCCTTGTATCACAGCGGCGCCTTCCCTTCTTCTGCAGCTTCCCCCTTCTTCCACCTCAGGGATGTCACCGTCTTTTAGATGATCATGTCA
Organism: Dicrostonyx torquatus; assembly: GCA_028555095.1. Classification (NCBI taxonomy): domain Eukaryota; kingdom Metazoa; phylum Chordata; class Mammalia; order Rodentia; family Cricetidae; genus Dicrostonyx; species Dicrostonyx torquatus. The sequence continues at coordinate 14,401,437 of JAQHUG010000008.1, read as the reverse complement.
GAAATTTGAGAATTGTTCTAGGTCCCTTTCACCCCCTCACATGGCGTTCATGTGCTCTCAGATATGCCTGCGGTGGTCTCCTCTCTACCCCTTTATTCTCCCTCCTCTTCATGTTTGCACACAGCTCTCCATCCATGTGCCTCAGGAAGCTTTGCACTGTTTGGATCCATGGCTACCTCACTTCTGAAAACTGCTTGGAAGCTAAAACCCACAATGCTCTCAACATTGTGTACAGGCTGAGTAATCCTTATCCCTGATGCCAGGAAAGACAAGTGGTTCTGATGTTGGATTTCTTTCAGATTTCGGGGTGTCAGAACATGTATCATAAGGAATCTTGGAGGTAGATCCCAAAGCGCAACATTCAATTAATTCCTATTCAATTAATACACCTTGTCTGCATAGCCTGGCGGTAATTAAATTTCCAATCTATGTGCCTGAATGTGTACTTAGATGCATTTGTGTGTGTGTGTGTGTGTGTGTGTGTGCGTGCGCGCATGCACATGCAGTGAGACACAGAGAAGCAGAAACAGAAATATAACAAAACCTATCTGCTTATTCATTGCTTGGCTTCCTGATTGCCGTCTGCTAGCTACTTTGTCTCAGGAAAAACGTTCAGTGCTTCTGTCCTAGTTTGATTTTTGTCGCTGTGATAAAACCCTGGCCAGAAGCAACTCAGGGAGGATGGGCTTATTTCATCTTCAGGTTACAGTCCATCATCAAGGGAAGCAGGGGCTGGAGCTTGAAACAGAAACCCCGGAGGACACCGCCTCCTGGCTTGCTTCCTGCTTCTCTTCAGCTACTTCCTTATACAATCCAGGACCACCTGCCCAGAGTGGCACTGCCCAGGGTGGAATAGACCATTCTCCATCAATTAGCAACCAAGAAAATGTCCCCTCAGGCATGCCCACAAGCCAGTCTGATGGAGGCAATTCCCCAGCTGCGGTTCCCTCTTCCCGGGCGTGCCAAATTGACACCCAAGAATAGCCATCACAAGTCCGTTCCTTGTCAGTTTAATGTATGAACGTGTCATGTGAAGCCATCCCCTTCCCTTTCTCATTGGTCCCCATGATCTCATGTGATTATTGTATGATAAAATACAGTACAACTTTAAAAGTGCCACTCTTTTTAAAACCACCAATGGCTTAAAAGCTCAACATCTCTTTAAAATATCTAAGTCTCTTAACTAACTGTGAAGTGGAAACAAGCACAATGCTTTCTTATGTAAGAAGAACCAGAACACACGTAAGCCAAACCTAAGTCCAGCACGCAGCCCAATCTCTGACATCTGAGATTCATAATCTTTTGGGCCCCAGGACTTGGGCCCACTCTCCTCCCCCTGCCCCTGATAGCCAAATCCAAACATGCTCCAGACCCTTATATAAAAGGTGTAGTGTTTGCACAGAACCTACACATATCCCTGTTGGTATTTCTTTCTTTCCTTTCTTTAGAAAGAAAGGAAGGAAGGAAGGAAGAAAGGAAGGAAGGAAGGAACGGTGGGAGGGTGAGAGAGTGGGAGGGGGAGAAGAAGGAAGGAAGGAAAGGAAAGGAAAAGAAACAAAGAAAGAAAGAAAGAAAGAAAGAAAGAAAGAAAGAAAGAAAGAAA
>JAQHUG010000008.1:14357045-14371615 GCA_028555095.1 Dicrostonyx torquatus | reverse complement strand
ACATACAGACTTTTATAATGGGTTAGTTTAGATGTGAGAGGTAGCCAAGAAAAGGCTAGAGATAATGGGCAAGGCAGTATTTGTATTAATACAGTTCTCATGTGGTTATTTCAGGCATAAGCAAGCAACCAGCGGCTGAGCGGGCCAGCGGCTGGCGGCTGGGGAACACACACGCACCTCTCCACCCATTTACAACAGAGTAGCTCTCCATTCTCCCCTCTCCCTAGCTCAGCCCTTAAGCTTGGATGATGTTTTAGCCATGTATACATACAGTACGTCGGGTTTACCCAACCATTCACTGCCTACACAGGCTGCATCTGCCTTTTGACTGTTGTGAATGATTCCAAGTATGAAGCACAGGCCCCTGTTTGAGTCCCTACATGTATGTACATATTAATTTTTCTATGCTGGGATGGAACCCAGGGCCTCACACATGCTAGGCAGGTACTCTACCAAGTCCCTGCTCAATGCTGTCCAAAAGGCAGAGGACATTTCTCTCGCTCTCAACACACTGACTTTCTCACCCTGTCCTTCGTGTTCTCTTTTATGTTGTTGGTGACAAGGACTCGGGTAGCACAGGCTGGCCTCAAATCCCTTTTATACAGCCAAGGAGGTCCTTGAGTTTCTAACCCTCTGTCTCTACCTCCCAAGTGCTGGGATTACAGGTGTGTACCACCGCTTCTCCCTTTCTGAGGTGCTGAAGCCGGGGCTTCATATTTACTGGGTAAACACTTACCAACTGAGTGACATTTCCAGCCCATCTGGTTTTTGTGTTCTGTTATAAAATATTGGTTTTGAGACTGCCAGTCTTGCTAAGATGGCTGCCTGGCTTCTGTACCTCTTAAGAGCGCATTTAGGTAGAGCTAGGGATTAATGAGTAATAAAACTAGACGAATTTTATTAATATTACATATACGTGGGGATCGTCATGTGTGAGGTCCAAAGAAATGAGCAGAGCATCTTAGCAACCAGTTCCTGTATCAGTGAATTCCCAGCTCTCACTCCAGTCCCTGGGAAAAACCAGCCCCTTAATCTGGAAAGACCCAAGGCTGTGAAAGAATTTACTGTTTGTTCCAGGCAGCACTTGGTGTCAGGTCCTGACCTCCCACTTAGTTCTTTGTTTACTTCCAGAAAACCGGCAGTTGTGAGTCTTTGCGGTGTGTGTGTGTGTGTGTGTGTGTGTGTGTGTGTGTGTAGGAAGTAGGTCGCTGGGGTCATGCCTTCTACAGTGATCAGCAAAGTACAGGACCAAGTGAAAGTCACTACTCATTTCAAAGGGGAGCAGAATATTTGCATCTATGCATTCATTTGCCTGTGTACATAAAGATCTGTGACTCTTGTGACTATGCATGGAAAATGGTAATATCCCTGGCTTTTTGGAGATAGGCATGTAGTAGCTAGGGCATGGAAGTGAGAGAATTTTGAGTTGATCATGTGATTTTAACAGTATTTTCAAAAATGTAAAATAAATAACAACAAAATAGATAAGCTCATTGCAGCCCTAGAAATGCATTTTTATTTGCAAATACACAATTACACACACAATTCATCCTAAAGTTACAGTTCACTGGCTTTCAGCATTTATATATCGCTATCCCAACAACACTGTCTTGCTTCATCCTCACCCCAAAGGGAAAGCCCCATCTCCCCGATCTCGTCTCTGCTGTCATCCTGTCTGACTCAGTGGATTTGCCCATTGTGAATACGTCCTAAAAATGAAGCCATGCAGTAAAAGGATGTTTAGGTTGTTTCTACCGTTTGACTATTGGAAATCTTTTTTTCAGAAACACAGAATTTCCAGGCTGAGTGTATAGCACAAGCCTGTAATCCCTGTACCTCAGAGGCAGGAAGGAGAGTGTTGTCTAGGTTTTAGTGCCCAGACTAGCCTGAACTTTGTAGTAATAGCCTGCCTCAAAACAACAGTAAGAGATGGAGAGGGAAAGGAAGGGGAGAAGGAAAGAGGGTGGGAGCTTTAAGTCATGGGCATTTCAAGACATCTTGATACTCAGAGCAAGGGTTGAATATGATTTGCTGTCTGTACACATTTAAAAACACAGTTAAAGCTCATTCTTGTCTAACAAAAATTAAAATTTCATTTAAATTAATTATTTCCTTTCTGTGCAAGTCTTACACATCCTCCTCGGTGCCTCCCCATCTTCTGGCGTCTTCTCGTTCCCCTGGCTTACTGTTCTATTTCCTTGCTTGCAGTGTTGCTCAGGGTGGAACCCAGGACCTGCACATGCTCTGTTGCAGAACTAGCCAGGCTCCCTTGCCTCCCTGTCTGTGATTCCACTCAAGGGTTTCCCCAGACACCATCAGCCTCTCCTCCTACCTCTCCAGGACACCTTTCCCTGCTTCCTTACTTCAATGTTTTTTTCATTTCTCCCATTCGCCAAGATATGTAATCATTACTCCTGAATTAATTCACTAAGGAAAAAATGAAAAAGCTGGCACACCCAGGCTTTACTTGAATAGTCATTTTTGCCATTAGCTGTTGCCTGCAAGGCAAGAGGTTTGTTGAAACTGGTCTGTGCCTCCTCCACCACCCCGTCTGGGATAAGTGTAAAGCTGGGGTGCTTTTCAAATCCAGGCTTACTGAGCTCAAAGAGGTAGTCTTAGGAAAGATTAGGATCAGTAGGAAGCTGTGTTCAGCTCCAGAAAAGATTTGAAAAGCAAGAAATCTGGAGACGCCACTGGCACACACATGCACAAAAATGCACAAAAGCACACATGTACATATGAACACATATGCATATGTATGTACACACAGATACAAATGTATGCATAAATGCACTTGCACACACACATATATGCCCATGAATGCAAACACGTGCACCTACACGTGGGTATACTTTGTGCACACAAGTACATATGCATACACGCACATAGGTGAATACACATGTACATATATGCACACATACCACCATCATGTGTCCTCCTGGAGAGCTTATAAACTTAAGCAAACCCTCAATGCCCCAGTGAGAACTGTGACTCTTCTCCCATCTCCTCTATCTTCAGAGAGAATTTCACCCACATTGCAGAGCAGGTTATCAACAGAGTGGCATCCTGAGACCTGAAAGTCAGAGGTACAGACCAATTCTTGCTCAGAAAATGAGGCTGTTCAGCTCCAGCCCAAATGGAACTTGGTTAGGTTTCTTTTTCTTTTGTTTGTTAGAGGGTCTCATGATGTAGCCCTGGCTGGAGTCCATTATATAGATAGGGCTGGCCTTGTTCTCACGGAGATACACCTGCCTCTGCCTCCCAAGCGCTGGAACTAAAGGTATGTTCCACCATATCCATCATATTGAAATTTCTTGATTGATTTTTGTTTTGAGTTGCTTCTGTTTTTTGTTGTTGTTTTTGTCTTTTGAGACAGTCTCTCCCACTGTAGCCCTGGCTGGTCTCAACCATGCTGCAATCCTTCTGCCTCAGCCTCTCCCGTTCTGGGACTATGGGTGTGAGCCACATCACCCACCTTCCTTGGAGTGTTGAATCACACATGCTCTCATCCCACCTTATCTGTACCTCTGACTTTCAGGTCTCAGGATGCCACTCTGTTGATAACCTGCTCTGCAATGTGGGTGAAATTCTCTCTGAAGATAGAGGAGAGGGGGGCTGGAGAGATGGCTCAGTGGTTAAGAGCATTGTCTGCTCTTCCAAAGGTCCTGAGTTCAATTCCCAGCAACCACATGGTGGCTCACAACCATCTGTAATGAGATCTGGGGCCCTCTTCTGGCCTGCAGACATACACACAGACAGAATATTGTGTACATAATAAATAAATAAATATTTAAAAAAAAAGATAGAGGAGATGGGAGAAGAGTCACAGTTCTCACTGGGGCATTGAGGGTTTGCTTAATGTCCTTTGATAGAACAATACACGATCTTCTCTAGATGCATCTGTTGCATTTCTACTCTGGATGAGGTGACGCTGGCTCTCATTTGAGTTGTCCCCTCTTCTCACCTTGTTTTATCTAACCCACCCTGTACCCTTCATCCTCCTGCTTTCCTGCCTTGGCAGTCCCCCTTCTCCATCCCATGACTCCTGACGCCAGCAGGACAAAGTCCACTTTCAAGGTCATAGGATGTGCCATGACTGGGTCCTGTTTGTCTTCCTAGGACCCTGCCACACACCCAATTCCAGTCTAGCACATTATTTATTCTCCTCTGGGCACCCCAAGGGAGTTCTGGGTCCAGCTGTATTCTTTGTCCAGAGCTCTCCCCAGTGCCTTATTCAACAGAAATTTACAAAGTCCCCATCAGGAGCCAAGAGTTGGAACTTCACAGTGACACAGCTGGTGATGGCGGCTCATAGGAAAGGGAGCTTGAAGCGAAGTGGGCCGAAGGCGCAAGGTAGGCCAGCATCGGATGGTGGCAGAAGAAGACTAGTTCCAGTTCTACTGCTGAGAGCTCCCATCCTAGGGAGTAAGACTGAGAACCAGCACATGCCACTAGCGCTCTGCTGCCGCTTCTGCTCCGAGCCTTTGCCTGTCACACAGAGCCCGGTGAGCAGGCCCAGGGAACCCGAGCTCTGTCTGTATTTCACCTGACAAGCGAGGGTGCCGGCCTTGTTCTCGTAAGCGTGCTTTCAGTGGAGCACGCATGCTTCAGCTTGCCCCAGATCTGGATATACTATTCCTGTGGGCAGGGTAGAGTTTCATAAGCACTGGCTTATGAAGAAGACAGAGAAGGCAGTCAATAAAAATATCTGCCGGGTGAATAAGAGTCAAGGAAGGTAGTCACAGGGCCTTGTTACCTGTTCTCAAACGGGCCCTCCAACAGGCACTCTTTTCACTTCCCAGGGACGCTGAACAGTCACTGTGTCCCTAAGGAGACCTGAGCTCTTCAGATGAAAATGATTGAATGGATCTTGCTGGCTAGAGAGGAAGGGTGCATATGGAGTATATCTTACCTGGTAACAGAGGTCTCTGACCACCTTTAACATACGTGTGTGATGTCTACTACCAGTGAAGATGGAAATGCAGCAGCAGAGAGCACAGAATGAGCGGGAATCCCTTTATAATTTCTTTCTCTTTATTAAATGTCTTCATCCCTTCCCCGCCCCCCCCCCCAGCATCTAGAATGATCTTTGAGTACTGGGCGTGTATTGTAAAAACTCAGAAGAAATGTGTAAGTAATGCAGAACCGAGCTGGCATCTGCCCGAGGGCGAGGCAGCCGGGCTTCTCCAACTGGCTCTCCGGGACACTAAAGCTCCTCACTCAGCAATTACATCTGCTGGAGCCACACCCGAGCCTGGAGCACCCTCCTGCCTTTGTCTCTGGGGGGGAGGGGGAATGCTGCTGAGCACCAATGAAATCCTCAAGCAGATTACAAATAATTAAGAAAGATCCAGAGTTTGACTCTCCTCCCCCCTTTTTCTGGGGCCTGAAGCTGCCTGCTCCCAAGACGCAGGGCAGGATGGGAGTCAGCCTTCAGAGAAGGCTGTTGGGCCGGCTTGACCACACTCTGCTTGTTTAAAGCGTCCTCCCTGTCTGAGGGCCACTAGCCTCCCCGCCTTCCCTTCTTGCCAGTTTTATTTTATTTGAGAGAGGATCTCACGTTGCCCAGGCTGGCCTCAAAAATCTCCATCCTCCTGCCTCCCATCTCTAAGTACTGGAATTACAGGTGTGTGTGGTTATGTTTGGGAAATGTTTTCTTTTGTTTTGGCTTTTTCTTTTCTTTTCATTTCTTTTCTCCCTAATTGTTCATCTGTCTGTCTGTCTGTCTGTCTGTCTTCCTCCTCTTTCTCTTCATTGACTTTGTTTTGTTTTTGTGATGCTGGGACTGGAACCTAGAGTTGCAGGCATATCAGACTTCATCACCTCCGTCTGTCTACCGCCATGTGAGAACGATATGGTTCTCTTCCCATCTCAATCCTCACCTTCTCTCTGGGCCAGTCACTTATTTCCCTGGTGTCAGATACATTCTCCTCCATCAGGGAGCCCCGAAATCTTTATACCTGTTTACATACTTGCCTGTTCATAATGCCCAAAGTGCCACACAAACTCTCTCTGCTTATCTACTTACTATCTGATGGGTTGAGCCGCTGTTTACTCTGCAGTTAAGCAAGAGAACCGACCTCCCACAGTGATTCCACTTCCTTCTTTATAGCCACTTTCAGGGGTGGAGGTGACAGTTAAATCGTAAGGCTCATCCTTTCCATCTCATGGTCCCCACCTTGGTTCCTGCCCACAGTCTCCCTACCAGGATCCTCTCAACACAATCTCCTTGTTTCCACTGTCTCCCCGTCCAGCTTCCACACTCTGGGCTAACAGGCTGTTTCTGCTTTAGTCTGATCACACCATCTCCTGAGATTCCTTCAACAGAACTGCATGCCCTGAAACGGTTTAAAAGCCAATCCAGCCGGGCGGTGGTGGCACACGCCTTTAATCCCAGCACTCGGGAGGCAGAGGTAGGCGGATCTTTGTGAGTTCGAGACCAGCCTGGTTTACAAGAGCTAGTTCCAGGACAGGCTCCAAAACTACAGAGAAACCCTGTCTCGAAAAACACAAAACAAAACAAACAAACAAACAAAAAAAACAAAAAAAAGCCAATTCACACATTTGGGGGCTTTTTAAAAGGAGACAATGGGAAAGTCCATGGGCTAAGTCAGGGTGTCTAGAGAGTCTCAAGCAGTTAGCCCCACTATTTGCAAAATCACTTGCCTAAAGTCTCGTCCTCACGTTTCTTCATAGGACCTCGGCCCTAGCACAAGCCCTCCTTTTGGGGGCAGACAGAACGGCCTCATCCCCCTCTCTGCAGACACTAGCCTGAGGTCTGGAAGCCCTGTCTTGCTGAGGACTTGTTTGGTGCCCTCGGGGAAAATCAGTTCCCTCCTCCTTGGGCCTCCTTCTCTCCAGCCTGGAAACCCTGTGCCATCTTTACTCTCTTCTTCAGCCTGGTGGTGGTTAGACTCAGTTCCTCCCCTACGCTGCGCACACGCTCTTCCACTGAGCTACACCCTCTATTGTGTGTCTCTAAAGAGATGACTCCCTCCAGCTAAGCAACAGGTTAAACCAAGTAGCATCTTAGATAATTTTAGGTCAGCTTTTCTCATAGAGCTGACATATAAATGACCTTTAATAAACATATAACTGGATAGGGATAAACCTGAGGAACCCAAAAATTTTCACAGAATTTTAGAAAGAGAGTAATATAATTAGAAACAACTACAGTTTCTGAAAGCTTTAAAACTCCTGAAACCCCAGAAACTTTCTATATTTTGCCCGAAATATAAGCTCTTACTCCATTATTTCTGAGTTATTTTTCCTAGGGCTGCAAAATGATGGCATCCTAAGGGGAGCGGAAGAGGTCAAACCAGGGATGGTGTGTACGAAGCTGACAGTAAGACAGCAGGCCAATCACAGTCTCCAGAAGCTCTTAGCATCACCACATGCTGGCAACTGTTTATCTATCCATGGTGCTGGGGATTGAACCCAGGACTTTGTGCATGCTAAGCACATGCTATGCCACTGGGTCTGGTAGTGTGCACCTGTAATCTCAGCACTCAGGGGGCTGAGGCAGGAGGATCTCTGTCTGTAGGTTTCAAGCTAGATAGCAAAAGGGAGACCCAGGAAAGGAGAGAGAATTGTAGGACCAGAAAGAGAGAAGAGAAGGCAGAAGACATGGGGTGATGGGGTGAGTGAAAGCGGTCAAAGTCCATGAAAGAAATTGTCTGTAGAGAAACAAATCACTAAGGCTAATGAAGATGTGCCAACCAGAACTTTGTAACTAAAATCAACACCCATGAAAGACAGGCGAGAGAAACCAAAGAACTCCATTTCTTTATGACTGAAAAGGCTGCGCACTAGGGGTGTGAAAAGACACATGGTTCTCTCCCGGGTACCCACCTGCAGCAAACTACACTCCCACACAACCTGGCACTTCAAGCCTTCCACTATTTCCATGTTTTTTTGTGTTATCTGAGTACACAAGTGTGTGCACATGTATGTATATATGTCTCTCTTACTCTCCAGAAGAAACTGCACAGGGACTAATGTATAATATTAGTATATCTTCCTAAAGGATATCATTGATAGACTTAAGATATTAAAACATTTAATATTTAAAATATCTTGAAAAAGATTTAATGAAATATAAAGCTACTGTTAATTTTTATCAACTTTTTGGGGAGCAGGGAGGGAGTCTTGCTATGTGACTACAGGCTGGTCTCAAACTCTCCATCCTCCTGACTTAATCTCCAGTTTTTGCTGGTCTAGGGGCCATCTTTAGGCTATTTTACTTTTGATGGGTGGTGGGTGGTGGACGAGGACTCTAAAGTCTGCTTAGCGTAACAGTTAAATCTGGGGTTGGGGTAGGCTGGAGTTTGGGGTGGAGTGGGTGGAGAGGGACTGGGGGTGGGAGGGCTGGGTAGGAGTAGGGTGTCCTAGAGAGATGGCTCAGTGGTCAAGAGCACTTGCTGTTCTTGCAAAGGACACACACAGGTTTACACCCTGGCTAACAACCATTAACTCTAAGGAATTCAGCCAGGCAGTGGGAGTCTCTTAAAGAATGTCTCCAGGAGGGGGTTTCCTAGGACACAGGAGACCACTGCCTTAGTACTCCCTGGTACTGGAAGTCGGGGGAGCCTCATGAAAGAAAATCAAGGAATGACAGTGTGGTATTTCATTATGCTGTTCATTTTTGCTACTTAAAAAGCAAAAGCAAAAATCTCCAGCCCTCAAGAGGCATAAACGGGTAGATCTCTGTTGAGTTCAAGGTCAGCTTGGTCTACAGACAGTTCCAGGATAGCCAAGGTCGCACAGTGAGAATCTGCCTTAAAAAAGGCAGTGTGCGCACGGTGGTGTGTAAAATATCAGTCAACTCAAGGAGGCTGAGGCTTTGTATGCCATATGGGTTGGTCCAAAACTGCCTCTGGGGCAACATAGGTACCTGTGGGGAAGGCCTCAGAACTCAAGTGGGATGATGGCAGGCTTTCTAGTCCCCCTCATCTTGGAGTTTCCTGTCAGAGAGGAGACCCTACCGAGCCAGCAAAGAGCTGATGCTGTGCTATCTACCCCCAAGGCACAAGTCGCAGGACCTTTCTGCCACCGACACTGCACTGATGAGGCTGTGGCCTGGACAGGTCATCTTTCTACCTTCAGCTGAGGAGCCTGTCTGTCAGAAACAACTCAAGTGTAGGGTAGAGGGATTTACCAGATCAGAATTTAGAGAAAAGTTTCGATAAATAGCTCCGTGGACACAGAGAGCTATCATAACAGGCAAACTTTGAGGAGATTTGGGGGCGGGGAATAGAGAAATTTGGCTCCTCAGAGAAATAGAGTCCTTTTCTGAGAGCTAAGAAAAATTTACGTGGCCTTACCTCCAGGTAATGTGATGGGGTCCTATCTGAACAGAGATGTGGGGGAGGGACAATAAGTCAGGACCCTTAGAAGTGAGTTGTTTGAACAAGGCATCACAAACCAGCAAGCAGATCAGGCAGGCTCTAAGCTGTCAAATCTCTAAGCTGAGGTTGGGGGGCAGGGAGTGCTGTTTATTTTTGACCCTTTTGATTCTGTAGACATGATGTGACAAGAGGGGACACAGCTCAAGTGGCCAGACCATCAAACCCATTACTCCAGATTTGCACCCACCCACCCTCTTGGACCACCCATGCTGTGAGGCTGTGGACTCTACCTGAACTTCCATAAGCACAGGCAGTTCTAGCTCCTCCAAGCTGCAGGACTCATGACCTGGGTGGCCTTTATTAGTCGGAACCACGTATCCAATCCCCTTTTCCAAGCAAAGGCAATTTCCATCAGCAGCACACGGCCAGCAGCCCCACCCACACCTGGTCTCCATCAGCAGTGTTGCTCAGTTTACCTGCTGATTCTTTTCCCCTCCAAAACACAAGATCATGAAAACAAACTCCTGGGCTTGGTCAGACACCAACAAAAGCTGGCATAAAACCCACCCTAAAGGAGGAGTGCCCCTAAGGACGTGCCAGGGTCAGAGACTGTCCCCTGAGATAGGGTAGAGACTCCCTTTGGCCAGGACAGAGAAGCTGCTGGAATTTCAAGTCCCAAATATGATCAATTCAGATGTCTTCTGGACTTGCCCTCTCCCCAGGGGCTTGCCTTTGTTACCGAGTGCTTTCCATCATTCAGGTTTTTCTAAGTTACATTTTGTTTGTGGAGCTGAGGCACCCAAGTGGGAGTCGGAAGACAACTTGGCGAGTCAGCTCTATCCTTCCACATGTCTGTACTGGGGGTCGAACAGAGGGACAAGCTCCTGGGTTCCTCCTTCATTCCAGCGGTGTGGCGCTCCACGGGCTGCCATGAAGCTGTATCAGACAGAAGCAAAAGTACCCCAGACAGCAAGATCCCTGTTCTCCTCCAGGGTCCTAATTAACAACCAGCTCAAGCTAGAGAAACTCGGGGACTCTAAAGCCACAGTCCCACTCTGCATGAGCATGTGTAACGAGGCCACCTGGAGCTGCTGGGTGTGCATCACAGGTCTCTGTTCCAACCCCATTAGGACTCTTAAGCTCCAAATGAGGGGGGAGACTGTCTAACATGGTGAGAAAGAAGGGCATGGCTGTGACGCAGCTCTTATTGCGGTGTTGAGGGAGGGCTGGCCTGGTTCCAAGGAAAACTGTGTAGTCAGTAGCTTTGGTTTTTGGTCATTCCCACCCTCACCTTTCTGCTTCTCTTCACTTCCTGCCACACCTCTTCCAGCATTCCATGTTCCTTCACTACATCAAGATTTGCTCAATGAGAATGAGCCATCTAATTGAAATATGAGCCCTGGCTGGGTGTGGTGATGCATAGCTGTAATCCCAGCACCAGAGAGGCTGAGGCAGGGGAACCAGAAGACTGGCCTGGGCTATAGAGCATGACTGTCCCAAAACTCAATGGTGGGACTATACAGTGGCTGAGCACGTCCTAGCAGACATGATGTCCTGGGGTCACCCCGCCCCCTGCCCCCAGCACGGGAAACCGGCGAAGAAATGCCTTCAACATTCCCAGGAGCAAAGTGGTGGAAGTGGTCGTTTTTTATTCCTTTTCCAGTGGGAGGGGTGCTGCTTACCGGCTTGCTCCACATGGCTTGCTCAGTCTGCTTTCTTATAGAAGTCAGGACCAGGAATGGCACCACCCACAATGGGCTGGGCCCTCCACTGCCAATCATTAATTAAGAAAATGCCCTACAGCCCAATTTTATGGAGACATCTTCCTAATCGAGGTTTCCTCCTCTCAGAGGACTTTATCTTTAGTCAAGTTGACATAAAACTACCCAGCACATATACAATGTATTTTGATAATGTTCACCGCCCACTCCTCCCCCTAACTCCTCCCAGCTCTGCCAGGAGTGCTGTTTTCAAGTACCAAATTGTGCTCTTGAACACTTATCTGTTGATTTTTTTTTCAGGGAGACATGCATTCTAGTCTAGCTTTGAACTCTTCATAGAACCAAGGATTACTTTAAATTTATCCTCCTGCCTTCACCTCCCAAATGCCAGGATTGCAGGTACAACCACCATGCCTGGCTTACCCAGTGAGAGAGCAAACCCAGGACTTCCTGCATACGAGACAAGATCTCCACCAACTGAGCTACATCCCTACCTAGCTCACACTTCATTTTGGAAGTGATGCTGCGTGGGGAAATTGCATTAGATTCCTAGACTTCTTTAGACACATCAACATTAGCAGAGTTTCCCAAGAGTCAAGTCTTGAACCTTCGCAGGCATCACCTTTGGCCTTCACGCTGTCCTCACTTCAGATGAAGGGCTGCATTCATCCTGCTCACTACCTGATGGACTTTTAACCACATGGCAATTTCATTATGGAGAAGAGCTGTGACCAGATGAGAAATGATGCCCTTGCTACGAGCCACAGCAACCAGGCAGCTTCTTAGGTTTCTGTCACAGTAATGTCTTCCCTCTTTGACAGAACTCAGAATGCTGCTTGAATAAAAAACCACTTAGAAAATTTAAAAGGCAGACTATATGCTACAAAAAAATTAAAGGCTAGAACAGATTGTGGGATAGAAACTGGGTTTTCTTTTTTACTTGGAGAGGGGAGAGGACTGAGGGTCTCTCTATATAGCCCTACAATTTTCTATGTAGACCAAACTGTCTTCAAACTCACAGAGATACTCCCAGCCCCTGCCCGCCAAGTGCTGGGATTAAAAGGTTTGCACCACTGAACCCGGAAGAACTTGGGTTTTCTTTTCCTGTCTCCCCCCCCCACACACACACACACAAGACAGAGTTTCTTTGTGGAGCATTGGCTGTCCTAGAACTCTCTCTGTAGACCAGGCTGCCTTCCAACTCAGAGATCTGCCTGCCTCTGCCTCCTGAGTGCTGGGATTAAAGGCATGTGCCACCACACCTGGCTTGAAGTTGGGTTTTCTTAAGTCAAATCTGTAACTCTGACTGGACAAGGCCTTGTCTGTATGGACAAGACATACATCTATAGTTATACCTAATTAGGAATTTGAGGTGGAAAGATTATTTGAGCTCAACAGTTCAGGACTAACTTGGGAAACAGTGAAACGTCATCTCTTCAAAAGAAAAAAAAAAGTCATGGACATGGTTCAGCTGGTAAAATACATAAACACCCAAGTTCAGGTCCCCAGAGAGCTCATAAAAAGATGGGTACAGCAGCACCCCTGTAGCTCCAGTGCCAGAGTCAAGATGGTGTGGAAGATAGCACATTGGCCAACCAAGCTAGTAGAATCAGTGAGCTTAGGATTTGATAAGAGACCACCATGTCTCCCAAATGAGGGGAAAATCCACTGAGGGAGATACTCAGTGTTGACCTCTAGGCTCCACTCACCCACCCATATAAGCACATACATACATTCCTACACACAAAGGGAAAAAACCCTAAGGCTTTTCAATTAAACCATGACTTCCTACTATCTGTATCAATATTAATGACTGAAAATGAAACGAATATTCTATACGTTTTATAGTATCTTGATGCATGGTTTTAACTATGCAATTCTGATATGGTCACCATTTTTCAAGTCTAAAAAGATTCTTTTAGCCTTCATTCTAAATGGAACTGTGGGCCGAGCGGTGGTGGTGCACACCTTTAATCCCAGCACTCGGGAGGCAGAGGCAGGCGGATCTTTGTGAGTTCGAGAAGCCTGGTCTACAAGAGCTAGTTCCAGCTCAGGCTCCAAAGCCACAGAGAAACCCTGTCTCAAAAAACCAAAAAAAAAAAAATGGAACTGTGCATATTAGAATAAGTGAGAATTACCCATATTGTGGTGTGAATGTGTGTACACATGTTCAAATGTGTAGGTGGAAGCATGAGTGTGGAGGCTCAAGGGATGTCTGAAGCCATCTTCATCTGCTCTCTACTTTTTTGATTGAGGCAGAGTCTCTCCGCTGAATCCAGAGCTCACTGGTAACTGTTAGGCTAGCTACTCAGCTTGCTCTGTGGACCCCTGTCTGTCTTAGGTAAGAGTTTCTATTGCTGTGATGAAATGCCACAAGTATGAACAACTTGGGGAGGAAAGGGTTTATTCCGGTGTACACCTCCACAGCATATTCCATCATAGAAGAAACTCAGGGCAGGAACCTAGAGGCAATAACTGAAGCAAAGGCCATGGAGGAATGCTACTTAACTAGCTTGCTCCTCATGGTTTGCTTAGACTTTCTTATAAATCCCAGGTTCTGCTGGCCAGGGGTGGTACCACCAAATGGCCTAGCCCTTATACATCAATCACTAATTAAGAAAATTCCCCACAGGTTTACCTACACGCCAATATTATGGAGGTATTTTTCTCTTTGAAGATTCCTTCTTCCTGGATATGTCTAGTTTTATGTCAAGTTGACAGAAACCAACCAGTACAATGGACTCCTTGTCAACTTGACACACAAACCAGTAACTTAAGTCATAACCTTTCCTTTCTTGTTCATTCCTAAATTTATATTTATATTGATATTAAATATAAATATGATGTATTTATATAATATAAATTTATATTTATATTGATATTAATATCAATATCACGATATAAAACCTTCCACATTTTAAAAGCTCCCGTCTTTAAAAATTAAATGCTTTAAAAGCTTAATCTCATTAAAATATTCTCTTTGATTCTTGAAAGTCTCTGTCAAAGTTCAGAACCTCTTTAAAATATCTAGTTTCTCAACTGTGAGTGCCTATAAAGTAAAAAAAAACAAGTTAAATACTTATTTCAAAAACAAGCCAGGACATAGTTACAATCAGATCAAGGCAAACCCTGAGCCCAACAGTGTCAAGATCTCAATGTCAGACATCTGGGACCTACTCACAACCTTCTGGACTCCGAAAGACCTAGGCAGGTCGGCTTCTCTGGCTCTGCCATGCGCAGCACGCAGAGCTTGTCTAGGCTCAGGTCAGCTCTACTCCACACCACCACATGGTGATCATCTTGACAGTGCTCTAAAACGCTGCAATTGTGGGGTGGGCACCTCCACTAATAACCTCGTACAGCAAGGACATTAAGCTTACAGCTCACAAGCCTGCAGAAGCCAAATAGCAAGGTGAACCCAAAGAAAAACATAAAGATTTTCCTGGAAGTCGGAAGCAAACAAAACCTTCAGACAAAAGTTGGAAGCACGGGTGTGGGGATG
>JAQHUG010000008.1:14342531-14356428 GCA_028555095.1 Dicrostonyx torquatus | reverse complement strand
AAACAAACAAACAAACAAAAAATAACCTCGTACAGCTTATAAGTCCATCATCCAGGAAAGTCAAGGCAAGACTCGAGGCAGGAAGTGGAGCATAGGCCATGGAAGAATGATACTGACTTGCTCCTCATGGCTTGCTCAGCCTTCTTTCTCATAGAAGCCAGGGCATCTGCCTAGGGGTGGCACCACCCACTGTGAGTTGGGCCCCCTAATATCAATCATCAATCAAAAAACATGCCCTACAGGCTTGCCCACAGGCCAATCAGGTGGGGGTACAATCTCAAAGAGGGCATTTTCCTCTTCCCAAATGACTCTCGTTGTGTGAAGTTGGCATGAACTAGTTCAGTTTCCTCCTTCCATGTCTGAGATTACAGGTGGGTCACCATGCCACCTGACATTTATGTAGGTTCTGGAGACTCCAGTTCCTTTCCTCATTTTCCATGGCCATCAATTCATCGACTAAACCATCTCCCCACCCTCTTCACCTCTTTTTTTAAATAAACATTCATGGTGCTAACTTATCTGTATTACATTTCACTTAATCCTGTCGTGTAGTAGATGCCATCACTGGCAAAAACCCGGACATCCTAACCTCACAAACACAAACTTCCAAACAGTTTGACAGTCCTGAACTGCCCACCACATATTCAGTGTGTGATTTCCTGAAGCATCATCCTCATAACTGGAAATCTCAAGAACAATTAAATAGAAATGTATTTAGTGAGTGGAATGAAAATTTTCTTGTGGATTTTTTTGTTTGTAAAACAAGAGGTGTAAAAGACGCGCCATTCTTGGAGGAGTGGAAGGAAGCTTGGGGAGACGTTCTTTTTCCCAACTTTTTTTTTTTTGAGGTTTTACTTTTATTTTATGTGTATGAGTGTCTGAATGTCTGTGCACCATATGTATGCAGTTCCTGGAGGCCAGAAGAGGACGTTGGATCCTCTGGAACTAGTTACACATGGTTGTGAGCCACTTGTGGATGCTGGAATTGAACCTGGTCCTCTGGAAGAACCGTCAGTGCTCAGAATCATTGAGCCATCTTTCTAGCCTGTCTTCCCCAACAACTTTTGACAGAAGAATCTGAGCAAATCAACAGACTAACAAAGTATTCCAGAAGAAACAGAGAACAATGTTAGTACCCCAAATGCTCCAAAATCTGAGTTTTTTCACAATGACAAGATGAAAATTTTCCAATTTTGAATTGGAATGTTCAACTAGTTTATGCAAAAATGCAAAATCAAAAAAAACCTTACATTTCTGATCCAAAGTATTTTAAATAAGATCTCTACTTCATGTCTTATTTGTTAAGCCCTATTTTCTTTCATACATTGTACATATAGTCTGCCTGTATTTAAAAAGCTATTAAAGGCAATTGAACCATTTTGCTACATTTATTATTTAGTAATTAAGATTCCTTAATAAAAAATTTTTAAAAGTGCAGTGAAATGGCTTATACAGATTGAGGAAAATCCTGTTTCTTCCTATTAATGTATATACAAAATCCCTGCATAGAGAATTTACTTAAAATTATTATATATATGTTATATATACTATATATACAATATATACTGATATGACATATACACTATGAGTGTATGGTATATATATGTGTGTGTGCGTCTGTATATACATAGAGAAAGAGAGTGGGGGAGGGAACAGGCATGTGCCATAGCACACGTGTAGAGGTCAGAGGGAAACTTTTAGGAATCAGTTCTTTCCTTCCAGGATGGGATCCAGGGATTAAACTAGGCTTTCAGGTTTGCCAAGCAGGCCCCTTTGTCCACGGAGTCTTCCAACCTGTACCCACATATGGAATTTCAGTGTTAATATTGTCCCATCCCAGCATATGGGAAATATCATTTTGACAAGTACTCAACATTTCAATAGGTTACTGTTTCTTCATTGTGTCTTTTCCAATCAGCTATGCCCCCAGTGCACTACGGCTCCTGAACCTCTAAGCCGTTCTCCATTCAGTCTTGGTTTGATAGCTGAGAAGGAAACCAAGGCCCAGCAAGATGAAGAATCAGCAAGTGAACAGCACATTACACCGAGTCTATGGCCCTTCGTGGGTGTGTTTCTGTGAATATCTTATTAAATGTGCATTATTTCCAAGGGAAAAACCCACTTCTGTTGTTGTGGTTTTGAGACAGTCTGATCTTGGCTAACCACCAACATGTGGCTGCCCTGTCTCTGTCCCAAGTGCTGAGATTGAGGTGTGCTCTACCACACCTTGATTAGCTACGACTTCTGCAAATTATATACTGAGGAATAACTTTGTCAGGGGTTCTAGGCAGGGACTAATTTAGAAGCCGAGCACCAAATGTGCCATTACAGGGCCAGTGAGTCTTTCGGGGAAAGTAAAGTGATAAACCTTGCTACTTCTGTGCCCTCTGTGAGTACCGTTCTCCCACTCAGTGCATCGGCTGCCAATCATGCCGGTTAAACATCAGCACTCAGTAACACGTCTCCCTCTAGTGGAACAATATGACTACGAGGACATTAACAGAGCATGGTAAAGGCGCTGGCTCATGGACTAGCAAACCTGACTTGTGTGGTGGCCTGCACTTTAAATCCATTTATTTTAGTTCTAATAAACAGCAACCTGGCCCTTTGGTGTTTAAAACTTTTCAAAAACAGTGATCTGGTCTTTATGAGTTTGAGTCCAGCCAGGACAACACAGTGGGACTCTGTCTCGGGAACAAAAACATAAAATCACATCACATAGATTTTAAAATAATTGTCGGATGGAGATGGTCTCAGTTCACGCTTGCACAGCCTGTGGGAAGCCCTGGGTTTAATCCCAACACTGTATACAACAGGATGCCAGAACATGGTCCAAGAATGCAGTCATGTGAGGTTTCTGAGAGCTTGTGAAAAAACTCCAAGAAACAAGAGTCTTGTGACCTCAGTTTCTTCCACACACAACAATGGTCATTGTCCCTCCAGGGGCAGCAGACAGGAGCGTGTGCTTGGGATGACTTGCCATAGTTGGCCACTGATACTTGGTCCTACGCCTCTGGAAACATGTTTGTGACTGGACACTTTACTCAAGTGACTCCTCTTAACCCTCGGAGTGTAGAGTTGGCTACTACGACACTTTAGTCACCTCCTTTATGGGCTCCATTCTCCTAGTCTGCAGACATCAGGGTGTGGTGCCACACTTACACTCCGAGCATTTGGGAAAGAAACAAAAGCTGAAGGATCAGAAGTTAAGACCATTCTTGATTACACAGGAGCTAGAAGCCAGCCTGGGCTCCATGAAACACTGCAAACAAATGAATTTTAGATGACATTTTTGTGATCATTTGGTCCAAGTCCCACAATTTACACATGAGGACTTCTTCCCCAAAGAGAAGTGACTCCCAGTGTCACAACAAAGTATCAGAATAAGTAAGGGAGCTAAAGATTAGAGTTGGCACCCACCCCTCAGAAAGCCTTGACCACGTTCCATGCCAAGGCATCAGAATATGGACTGGGCCACCCCATTCCCGTCTACTTTTATACTGAAATTAAATGAACTAGCCTTTTAGGTTGAGCACTTTCTGTGGTATCCAGATGGCCTTATTGCAAGTCTGAAGGGGGCACACTGATCACACCAATTCCTAATTTCCATCTTTATGAGCAAGAGGCATGTGTGATCACACCAATTCCTAATTTCCATCTTTGTGAGCAAGAGGCATGTGTGATATCCTCATCTTTGCTTAGTTAACAGAATAAGATCATTTAAACATCTACTGGGTTAACTATATCTCAGTATAGGACAGGTGCCGAGATACAAAATAACAAAGACAAGTCCCTGCCCTTGTGAGTTTACAGTCTGGTCTGAGGCTATATATGTAGGTAAATTCAATACGCAAATTACTTTGTCATTGGGAGATACAGAAAAATAATGAATGATAAAGTTTGCAGGAGCTCAGAGACACAGAAGACCGTAGGAAACCAAGTGAATAGGAAGGGCCTCACTGAGTCAGTGACTACATAGCCCTGGCTGGACTGAGCATGCTATGTAGACCAGATTAGCTCCAAATCTACCTACCTCTGCCTCCCCGGTGCTGGGATTAAATAGTACGTCATCATGACCGGTTAATTCTGTTTTAAAACTGACAATCGAGTAAAACTAAAAATGCTATTCTGAACATACAAGTTCCCTAGCTTTATCCATAAGTGAAGTCTTAATTTCATAATGCAAAGGGTCCGTGTTAAGTTTCTTGTTGCTGTGCAAAATACCAGATAGAGTGTAAGAATAGCAATGAGTACCTGTAGTCAATGTGCCTGAGTTAAGGTAGATGAAGGAAGAAGACCAAAGAAACTAACAACAGAAACATTCATTCTCACTCGTGTTGCCTGTGGTGAGGCAGCAGGTTAAGGCACTGATGAAGGAAAACTGTATCACTGTGGCCAGAAAGCAGAGGAAAGCGCCAGGATCCAATACTCCAGCAAGGGCACTGTTAATGACCTCAGTCCCCTTACTTCCGCATTCTACCCTTACTCCGGAATACCCCTATCAACTTGGGATCAAGCTCTTAACATGCGGCTTTTGGGGGACATTTAGGATCTAAACCATAACAGAGTATTTTGAATGACAATTTACACCAGCTAAGTCCGAACCAGGAGGCACAATTCTGCTTTGACTTAGTTTTGAGTCCACATGGTTTAACCTTGATGCTGGAACAGCAAAAGTTACTTTTTAAAGGTAAAATATGAATCTACATAAACTTGTCTAAGTGAATCAGAAGACATTGAAGGCAACTGTGCACAGAGCAGGTATGTTTGCTCTCAACACTGTGTAAACTGGGCTTTTTAGGATTCCTTTTGTGTTTCACTGAAACCCCATTTCACATTTTGAACTTTAAAGTAGAAAGGGACATGTTCTGAACTTATGACCAGAGTTCAGTTGGTCCCCACTATAACCCACCATCAAACAAGTAGCTGGAAGCTGCATCTAACCTGGCTGCTGTGTAGGATATCTACCTGGTGCAATGATCCTATCACAAAGTCTACCCCACCCACATGTCTCTCATCAGTGACTCCAGTGGTCTCAGTGGCTTCCTGGATCACAAACCTCTGAAGTCACCTCTTACTATTCTAATTCACTTGTTCCCTTACACTAACTCCACATCCACTTCTAGCAACCTAAGCCAAGCTCCCAGCATCCTTCACGTGGGCTGGCAACCATTGCCAATCAATCACCTTCCAACTCTGCAACTTTCCAGACGCCAGAGTGATGCTTTCAAAATACAAGTATGATCCTGTCACTCCTCTGCTGAGAACTCCATCAGCTCTCATGACGACAATCCGCACCCCTTGATTCTGATGCTGCAGACATCCTTTGCTGCAGGGCTTTTCCCCTGGCTGCTTGCTTTGCTCATGTGTTCTTATGCACCTGACTTGGCTTGTTTGTATCCTCATCTGTTTAAGTAGCCCAAGCTCGCCAGAGCTTAGAATCCTTCCATTTAGCCATTGCAGCGCCAGGAAGCTCAGTGTGACTCAGCTTCAAGTATTTTGTCAAGTATCTCACTGTGTGGCTGGTCTCTCTAGGCATTCTCTTTATTCAGCATTATTTCTCTCTATATATTATATAACCTCTTGGAAGAATGTGACTTATTTTTCTATAAGAATACAAACAATTCAAATGAAGTCACTTTGATTTACTCACTGCTATATCCCAGTACCTTAAATGTTTGATGATCAAATGAACATGACAAATGGCTGAATGTGAAATGGCTTATGAGCTGAGGTCTAGCTAGAAAAGGCATATTAAACATGAAGTGGGATCATATGACAAGAACAGAGCCGCTGTGAATAGCAACATCATGGCCACATGACTTCTAAGTGGAACTCCAGGCTATAAGCCACAGTTTGATAATCAGTTGATTTCAGACATGTCTTTGGCACGTACAAAGAAAACAAATATCCCAAGTCTGTCCAAATGCCTTTATGCTGACTTTTATAAAGGTCGTGGATGGTCATCACATTTAAATATTTAAGATGCTTCTGAAAAAGTTTGCAGGAGAAAATATATAAAAATAAAAGGTAAAAAGTTCTTCATTAAAATAATATTAAAATCTATTAAAAGCAGAGTCAGTGGCTGGATCCTGACATTATGGGCTTTGGGTTTTTGAGGCAATTGCACCTCAAAACCACATTGCAGTTGTCCCCAAAGGAAGAGATGGTAAAGACTCAGGTGCAGTCAAGAAGCATCCCCCAGCTACACCTTCTACTTGGGGTTTAAAAAGCAGCTGAGGAGTGTCCACAACACAGCTCTTCCTTCTATTTGCCTTTCTTGGCCTTGGCTGTTTTTTCTTTTCTCTTTTTCACATGTTTAGGGATTTTACTTTTCCTCTTCTCTCTCTGGGCTTCCTTGACCATCTTTTTTCTTTCCTGTAAAAAGCAAACAACACACTCCCAACAAATTTCATTCACTCAGAGTATTTAAACTATTATTAGAACTGAATTAAAAGTCTTATGTTAACAGATAAAAGTAAATGTAGCATAAAAATAGCAATTACAGGTTGGTGAAATTTGGGAGTACAACTTTTCTTCGAGGCACTTTCCATCTCACTCATTCCCAACCCCCACCCCAGTATCTCTGCCTTCTTCCCTCCCTCAAGACAGTCTTACTTTGCTGTCCAGACTTTTATTACACACACATACCCCTCTGCTTCCCAAGTGCTGGGATGACAGGTATCTGTCTTCATATGCAAGTTATTTTTCTGTCTGTCTGTTCCCCCAGCACCCACCGTAGCTCCAACCCATCTACCACTAAACTACATCCTGATCCTTGAACTCTGATGAAATTGCAGAGTCAAATCAATATCCCTGTATGTTAGTTACTTGAGGTTCACAAGCTCCAAATTTTAAAAGAAATAAAGATTAGATAGAAACTAGTATTTGCTTCTAGTAGGCAGACACCACATGTCATCTATGCGATTCTGAAGAAGCCCCTAATAACAGTCAACTTTCTAATTTACTCCAAAAGTAAACTTCACATTTAGTTATGAAAACTACAACTAAAGGCACAATTGATCCCCTTCGGTGATAACCCATACCTTTAATCCCAGCAATTGGGAGGCAGAGGCAGGTAGCTCTCTGTGAGTTCGAGGCCAGCCTGGTCTACAGAGTTAGTTAGCCAGGATACCCATGGCTATACAGAGAAACCTTGTCTCAGAAAACAAACAAACAAACAAGGCATTATTGATGCTTCAAAGTCACCACCCTCAAAAAGAGTGAAGATCTTAACTAACCTTTTTATCAACGTCAGGGTCAGCAGTGTGTTTCTTGCGTTGGGCATTATCTCCCTGCTCTTCAGAGTCTGTGTCAGAGCACTCGGAACTTCCAGCATCTTCTGAATCACAAGTCTTTTCCTTAACTTCACTTTCTAGGAGTGCAGGGACCTTGAAGTTATTATAGAACCACGTTACTTGGAGAAGTTACATATCTATTTGTTACAACATGTTAATGCCATGATTTTACATCAGTATGCCAGATACACTTTAAAGTCATACACCAAAACATCCAAATAGCAGAATCAACATTAGGGAGAAAGACAACATCCATTCACTCCAGTAGGACTCAAGAACACACACAAATAAAGGACCCAGCACAGGTGTTCAATCTTCTGACACTGTAACATGATGCTAAAATCTACAAATGTGTTGGGCTATATTCACCACTCTCCTGGCACATAGGTGGTCCACTGCCAAAGGCTGGGCACATGCCTGATTACTAGGATAATACAGGTGATCTAAATCAAAACCGTACGTTTGCTGTTGCTTTTAGCAAGCCAGATGCTGAGTTGTGATTCAGAAAGGATGTGAGGCAAATAATAACAATGGTGATGATAACAACAATGATAATAATAAAGATCTAGCTGGATGACTTCAGAGCTGTTTTTCTTATGAACCACATTATTAGCAATAAGCTAATCTAATCAAATGAACAGTCAACCAAAAGAAAGTTTCATTATCCCCAAAATTTACCACATTTATTTCACTTTTTTCTTGTTCAAAACAGAATTTCATTACATAGCCCAAGCTGACCTTAAACTTTCCATTTTCTTGTCTTACAGGTAAGTGGGTGAGTGATGGTGACTAAGCATCACTCTGGAAAAGCAGCAAGAGCTCTTAACCGCTGAGCCATCTCCCCAGCCCTGACAATTTTCAAAACTGATTATAAAAACAACCAAAAAAAAAAGTGTATGGTGATCAGTATTACCCCACACAAATGCAGATCAGGATTAAGGACAAATATTTCACTTTTGTTTGTTTGTTTTTTGGAGACAGAGTTTCTCTGTAGCTTTGGAGTCTGTCCTGGAACTAGCTCTTGTAGACCAAGCTGGCCTAGATTTTTCACTTTTGACAGAAGAATTCAGAGACAAAAAAAGGCTCATTTTCAAATTTAATTCTAATACCACTTTACAGTAAGTTTTGTATCTTTTAAAAATAGCTTCCAGGGGCTGGAGAGATGGCTCAGTGGTTAAGAGCACTGACTGCTCTCCCAGAGGACCCAGGTTCAATTCCCAGCACTCACATGGCAGCTCTCAACTGTCTGAAAATCCAGTTCCAGGAGATCTGACACCTTCACACCAATGCACATAAAATAAAGTTAAATAAATCATAAAAAAGAGTTCAATGTCATTAAAAAAAAATAGCTTCCATAGGCTGGCAAGATGGCTCATCAGGTAGCCTGACAATCTAGTTGGATCCCAAAGACCTAGGGGGTAGCGAGAACCAATTCCCCTAAGTCGTCTTCCAGCTACCCACCACACATGTGCTGTGGCATACTTATGAGCACATGCACAAAAACAATGCATTATAAAGCAATAGTAACACATATTCTCCATACCTTCTGGACTCCTGACAAATCTTTTTTCAATCCCGTGACAGTCTGGTATAGAATCTTGTTTTTTAAAAAAAAAGGAAAAAGATCAAATATAAAAATTAACAATGATATGCACATATTACACTATTAAACACTGTCTCCTGTGATTCTGAGAACGTACTCTAAATCTATCACATAGTTACATAAAAAGTAGCCAGCATGGTTCTTGTGTGCTAAGCATGGGTGCCCACAGGCCCAATACAATCTAAGTCTATTAGTTTTCAGATGAGCTCACAACCCAACAGGTGGCAGCAAACACTAACTTTGAACTTTATTTGGTGAAATGTTACCCACTCCACAAATGGCCCTACTCAACTCTCATTAGCATATCTACATGTATGGTAATTATTAAAAGTGCTTTTGAGGAGCTAGAAAAATGGCTTGGTGGTTAAGACTTCAAGTTGCTTAATCATGAGGACCAGAATTAGGATCCCAGCACCCATATCCAATGGCTCAGAGAGTAACAAGGGCCAACACCCTCTTCTGACCTGAATGCATACACAGATATGTACATTTGATCACATAGACACATCTAATTAATTAGTCAATTAATTATTTTTTTTAAGTGCGTTTAGGCCAGAGAGCTAGTTCAGCAGACAAAGGCACCTGCCATGAAAGCCTGACTACACTCCTCAGAAGTCAAACAAAGGTGGAGAGAGTGATTTGACAAAGCTGTCCTCTGGCCTTCCTACGGGCACCATGGCATATGTGCACTCGCACACATAATAATAATAAATTTTTTAAATGCTTTTGTTTCATGCATGAAAATCTGGTGACCACTTCTTCTGTCTTTATATAAAAGCTTACATAAACAGCTAAGTTTTTCTACATGGCTGCAAAGGCTCAAGGGTTTACTTTCTGGTATGCTAACAAAAAAATATTTCAAGGGGACTGGAGAGATGCACACAGGCTAAGAACTTTCTCTGCTTGTGTAGAAGACTCAAGTTTGTTTCCCAGCACCTATGTGGGAAGGCTTACAACTCCTTCTTAACTCCAGCTTCAGGAACCAAACACCCCTGACTTCCAAGGACACCCACATTCATTCATGTGCACATACCACCCCCACACATACACACATGTATGGAGAGATTTATCTTTGGAGAGATAAAAATTTAGATAATTTTAATTATCTCTCCAAATGTGTATGAAAATGAAGCATAGCGTATCAATCTACTGCAGCCATTTTTATCCTAGACCTCTTGTGAATCTATCTTTTTACTAATTACAGTTCTCTGAACACATGAAAATGCATCACCCCCTCTTAAACCCAGAAGTATGCCCTTTACAGCCACTGGGTATGGAAGCATGTTCATACACAGGGAGGGGATCATCTCACTAGCACCAAGCCAGGATTAAGCTTGGGACAGTCTCTTTTGTTAAAACTGACTCTACAGACAAACCAAGCCACTCACATTATCTTGCTGAGTATTCAAAGCCATGTCTTCTTCCTTCAACCTCATCATTATATCCACATCTCTCTCATAATTTTTCACTTCATTCAAGGTTCTGGGAATATATGCTTGCTTGAACACCTAATAGATGAGAGCAAAAGTAAACTATTATTCCTTTACTCCTGCATTCCTTCAGTATCCTTAGCTCCATCAATCATGCAAAAATCTGTATTTCATCTCCAACACTGACTTTCAGTCAATTTGTGTTACACTGGTGTTGTATGTGCTATTTGGTAAGCTAAAAACAATTTGATAAGATAAAAATAAAATTTTACAATTAATCTTAGAAAGAAAAAAAGAGTCTATTCCAGATGATCTTTAGAATAACATTCCTTCCATACATTCTAATATTCAAAAAGCATCTTCTGAGAGGAAGGACAAAATGATGTTACAGTTAGCAAGGACTGCCTGCCTGGGAGTAATTGAATATACACACATATTCTTACTATGTAGGGCCTCGCCACCCAGCTGCTACAAAACTTCTGAGTGGAATAAACTACAATTAAAATAATAAACATAGTAATAATAAGCCTACTGTGGATCTTAATACAGATGTCTTGACTTCTTAGGACAAGTTTGATTTTATTTTTTAACAAAGTATCAACATTTAAAGTCTGTTATATTTATAGAATCAATATGTAAGTCATTGAAAAAATTCATACTTGCAAATTAAGTCTTTTCCTTCTTGACTCTCACATCCCACAAGCTCTTTCAAAACTTCACCTAAACAACAGGCTAAGAGGCTGCTGAGTGCAACAATATGACTGAATGTAAATTATACACCATGCACCTATAAAATCAAGTTCATGCCTTACCAACAAAAACAAAACCATGAAAAACACTGTAATTCAAGAATTAGTTGGGAATGATGGCACATATCTGTCATCCTAGCAATCAGGCAGCTGAAGCAGAATGAGTGTGCATTTGAGTCCAGCCTGTGCTACATAAGAAGCTCTAAAACAAGCTCTAGGTTTATATGAAAAGACCCTGCCTCAAAACATATGACAGAACACCTCACAATTCCACAGCAAACCCAAATAGTCCCCAAGGATGTGGATACATAATAAACCCCACCTCTTCGTCCACTTGATCTTGGCTAGTCTTTTCTTCCTTGGTCCTTTGGGATGCTATTTCCATGGCCTTTGAGAAAAAGCAAAAAATTATTTTCCTGTAACCTCACCCTAGAAAAGATACATTTTCTATTTTGTAATAAACTATTTTTTTAATCTTAATAGGTGTCATGTCTTCACACTTCTGAAAGTACTTAAAGTGAGCTTCTACAATGTAGGTTGGCTCTCTACTAAAGACTTGCCAGTCTTTTAAAAAGAAACAATAAATCCTTCTAGTCTCAAGGTATCTTAAGTCCCCTTCTTCAAGATCAACACTGGGGTGCAGCTCAGTTGTGGAGCACTAGCCTAGGCTATCCAAAGCCCCACATCCCAGCACCAACATCACTCATACCCACACCCAACTCATGGCCAAGACAACTAGAAAAACAAAGCTTTTTTTTTTTTTAACTTATTTTTAAGCTATTAGCAAAAATCTTTATCAGAGAAAAACTGAGACCAATAATGAATCATTTCTCTTTCTGTTTCATTTCCTTTTCCTGTTTTTTTGTTTTGTTTTTCAAGAAAGGGTTTCTCTGTGTAGCCTTGGCTGACCTCAAACTCAGAGATTCACCTTCCAAGTGCTGGGATTAAAGGTGTGTGACACCTCTGATGGCATGAACCACTTCTTGATTCTTGAAAAGTCAGTGGAATGAATCCCAAGGAAGGTAACTATGTGATCCTAATCCCACTACAGTATAAATCACCAAGAAAGCCCCTTGGGCAAACACTACTGAAACAGAGGGGATGAAGACTCCCTACACAGGGTTCTTCTGACTGATAAAACAGTTCTTTAGTTAAAATACATACTGGAGAGGGCCAGAGAGGTGTCTCATTGGTTAAGAGCATGTATTATTCTTCCAGAGGATCAGAGTTCAATTCCTAGTATCCATATTAGGGAGCTCACAGTGCCTGTCACACCAGCTCCCAGGAAATCCAATGCCTCTGGCCTATACAAGCATCTACACACACATGCACATAACCATATGTACACATAATTAAAATAAAAATGTATCTTTTAGAAATATATACAGAAGAAAAGAACATTATTCTCTATTTTTTTTAAAATATAGACTAGACTCGATATTAATGGTTTAGGGATAAAAGTACTTTGATAGTTACTCAGTCAATACATGTTTGGTGGTTTGAATTAAAAATGGCCTCCATAGCTCATAGGGAGTGGCATTATTTGGAAAGATTAGGATATGTGGCCTTGTTGGAGTAGGCCTAGCCTTGTTTTAGAAAGTGTGTCTCTGGGGGTGTTGCTTAGAGGTTTCAGAAGCTCAAGCCAGGCCCAGTGTCTCTCTTCCTGCTGTTGTCGATCCAGATGTACCAGCTACATCTCTAGTACCATGTCTGCCTGTGTGCTGCCATATTACCCTCCACGACGATAATGGACTAAACCTCTAAACTATAAGCCAGACCGAATTAAATCTTTTCCTCTGTAAGAGTTGCCATGGTCATGGTGTCTCTTCACAGCAATAGAAACCCTAAGAATCATGTAGTTGTCTAGTGTGCATAATCAGGTGCTGACTATATACAAATAAAAGTTCTGTTCCTCAAGAGTTCATAATCTGTCAAACATGGTGGTGGACAGCTATGACCCCAGGACTTAACAGGCAGCAGCAGGAAGAGCATAAAGTCAGGTCAGCCTGGGCTACAGATTAAGACCTATCTCAAAGAAACAAATACCTCACAAAAAGACCAAACCAACCAACCAACCAAGTAAGTGGGCTTAAGATACACTCACTTATTAAGAATGCTAGCACAGCACACACCAAGCCCTTGGTTTGATCCCAGCACTGCATAAACTGGGTGTAGTGGTGGACATTTAAAATCTCAGAACTCAGCAGACAGAGGCAGGAGAATCACACACTCAAATTCATCCTTGGCTATAAACAGTTTGAGGCAGCCTGGGATACAGGAAACAGTAACTCCAAAAAAAAAAAAAACTTTAAGAAAAAATAATACCCCTGAAAACAGTGTTTCTCCTGAATTTTTCCTTGAGATAGCTTTCTGACTCGAGTTTTAATATTCACCAGGCAAAGCAAGATGAAAAGGCTAAGATGAAAAAGCACTCCAGAATGAACGAGCCATCTAGGACAGAGAGGGCCTGAGGAAACAAGCTCCACCAGGAGCAGAAGCCAGGAGCAAATCCAGTCCTGCGAGCAAACCCAGTCCCAGAACACTAGTGGATCAGGACTGAGCCAGCAACCAGATCCAGAGTCAGCGATTTCCACCAGAACAGGTCCAACTCCAAGCCAGGAACTTCTGCAGGAGGGGATCCAGACCAGGAGTTATAGAAACTGATCAAACCCAGCAACCTAGGCCAAAGTAGGCCTGAGACAGCAAACTCCAAGGGAGCAGAGCAAAATACAGGAACACTGAGCGATTTCCAGGAACAGGAGTAACCCATGGGGTAACTAGAACTGTGACACTGACTGTACCACAAGGAACAACCAT
>JAQHUG010000008.1:14326362-14341376 GCA_028555095.1 Dicrostonyx torquatus | reverse complement strand
GAGGCAGGCAGATCTCTGTGAGTTCGAGACCAGCCTGGTCTACAAGAGCTAGTTCCAGGACAGGCTCCAAAGCCACAGAGAAACCCTGTCTCTAACCCCCCTCCCCCCCAAAAAAAAGTCACAGGCTAACACATTGGATAAGAAAACAGAATCCATCCTTCTTCTGCAAACAAGAAACGCATCTCAACCTCAAAGACAGACATTGTCTCAGAGTAAAGGGCTGGGAAAAAATATATCAATCAAATGGACTTAAGAAACAAGCAGGTGTAGCTATCCTAATATCTAATAGAATAGACTTTAAGCTAAAATCAGTCAAAAGAGACAAAGAGGGTCATTTCATATTAGTCACAGGAAAAACCCATCAAGAGGAAATTTCAATACTGAACATCTATGCCCCAAATACTAGGGCACCCTCCTATGTCAAAGAAACACTTCTAAAGCTTAAATCATACATTAAACCCCACACACCAATAGTGGGAGACTTCAACACTCCCCTCTCACCACAGGACAGGTCAATCAGAAAAAAACAGAGAAATAAGAGAACTAACAGATGTTATGACTCAAATGGACTTAAAAGACATCTATAGAATATCCCATCCAAACAGAAAAGAATACCTTCTTCTCAGCACCTCATGGAACCTTCTCAAAAACTGACCACATACTCAGTTACAAAACAAACCTCAACAAACACAAAACTGGAATAACCCAATGTACCTTATCAGATCACCATGCTTTAAAACTAGAAGTCAACAGCAATATCAATTCCAGAAAACCCATAAACACATGGAAATTAAACAATGCTCACCTGAATCATCAATGGGTCAAGGAAGAAATAAAGGGGGAAATTAAAGACTTTCTAAAATTCAATGAAGATGTCCATGACCGCACAACATACCCAAGTTTATGGGACACAATGAAAGCAGTGTTAAGAGGCAAGTTCATAGCACTAAACGCCTACATAAAGAAGGTGGAAAAATCTCACACTAGTGAATTAACAGAACATTTGAAAACTTTAGAACAAAAAGAAGCAAGCTCACCTTTTGAGAACTAGATGGCAGGAAATAATCAAACTGAGAGCTGAAATCAACAAAATGGAAACAAAGAAAACAATACAAAGAGCCAATGAGACAAAGAGTTGGTTCTTCGAGAAAAATCAACAAAATAGACAAACCTTTATCCAAACTAACCAAAAGACAGAGAATATCCAAATTAACAAAATCAGAAATAAAAAGGGGCACATAACAGAACAGAGGAAATACAGGGGATCATCAGGTCATATTTTGAAAACCTGTACTCCACAAAATTGGAAAAATTAAAGAAAATGGACAACTTTCTGGATAAATATCACCAAAACTAAATCAAGACCAGATAAGCAAATTAAACAGACCTATAACTGCTGAAGAAATAAAAACAATCATCCAAAGTCTCCCAACCAAAAAAGCTCAGGACCAGATGGTTTCTACAAGACTTTCAAAGAAGAACTAATACCAATACTCCTCAAATTATTCCACACAATAGAAACAGAAGAAACATTGCCAAACACCTTTTATGAGGCTACAATTACACTGATACCTAAACCACAGAAAGATATTACTAAAAAAGAGAATTAAAGACCAATCTCATTCATGAACATTGATGCAAAAATACTAAATAAAATACTGGCAAATCAAGTTCAAGAACACATCAGAACCAACATCTACCATGACCAAGTCGGCTTCATCCCACAGTGCTGGGATAGTTCAACATATGAAAATCTGTCAACATAATCCACCATATAAACAAGCTGAAAAAATAAAAACCACATGATCATCTCATTAGATGCCAAAAAAGCTTTTGACAAAATACAACATCCCTTAATGATAAAGGTCTTGGAGACAACAGGGATACAAGGAACATACCTTAACATAATTAAGGCAATATACAGCAAGCCAACAGACAACAGCCAACATCAAAATGAATAGAGAGAAACTCCCAGCGATTCCACTGAAATCAGGAACAAGACTAGGTTGTGCACTCTCTCCATATCAATTCAATATAGTTCTTGAGGTTCTAGCTAGAGCAATAAGACACCAAAGGATATCAAGGGGATACAAATTAGAAAAGAAGAAGTCAAACTCTCACTGTTTGCTGATGATATGATAGTTTACATAAGTGATCCCAAAAATTCTACCAAGGAACTTCTACAACTCAAACACTTTTAGCAATGTAGCAGGATATAAGATTAACTCAAAAAAATCAGTAGCCCTCCTGTACACAGATGATAAAAGGGCTGACGAAGAAATCAGAGAATCAACACCCTTCACAATAGCCACAAATAGCATAAAATATCTCGGAGTAACTCTCACCAAACAAGTGGAAGACTTGTATGACAAGAACTTTAAATCTTTGAAGAAAGAAATTGAAGAAGACACCAGAAAGTGGAAAGATCTCCCATGCTCTTGGGTAGGTAGAATTAACATAGTAAAAATGGCAATCCTACCAAAAGCAATCTACAAATTCAATGCAATGCCGATCAAAATCCCAGTAAAATTCTTCAAAGACCTCGAAAGAACGGTACTCAACTTCATTTGGAAAAGCAAAAAAACCCAGAATAGCCAAAACAATCCTGGGCAATAAAGGAATTTCTGGAGGCATCACAATCCCTGACTTCAAACTCTAGTACAAAGCTACAGTACTGAAATCAGCCTGGTATTGGCATAAGAACAGACAGGAAGACCAATGGAACTGAATAAAAGACCTAGATATCAATCCACACATTTTTGAACACCTGATCTTTGATAAAGAAGCAAAAAAATATCAAATGGAAAAAAGAAAGCATATTTAACAAGTGGTGGTGGCATAACTGGATATCAACATGTAGAAAAATAAAAAATAGTCCCATATTTATCACCATGCACAAAACTCAAGTCCAAATGGATCAAAGACCTCAACATAAAGCCAGTCACACTGAACCTTATAGAAGAGAAAGTGAGAAGTACACTTGAACGCATTGGCACAGGGAACCACTTCCTAAATAGAAACCCAGCAGCACAGACACTGAGAGAAACAATTGATAAATGGGACCTCCTGAAACTGAAAAGCTTCTGTAAAGCAAAGGACATGGTCCACAAGACAAAATGACAGCCTACAGAATGGGAAAATATCTTTGCTAACCCCACATCAGACAGAGGGCTGATCTCCAAAATATACAAAGAACTCAAGAAATTGGACACCAAAAGTAACATAATCCAATAAAAAAAAAAATGGAGTACAGACCTCAACAGAGGAATCTAAAATGGCTGAAAGACACTTAAGGAAATGTTCAACATCCTTAGTCATCAGAGAAATATAGCAATCAATCAATCACACAAACACACATATATACATGTAAATAAAAAATGAAAAATTTTAAACTTAAAAAAGGACAAACAGTATGCGATTGCAGTTATTAGCAGTAGCTCAATGACACCAGAATGTTAGTTTTCAGGAGTTGGGGGGGGTGGAGGGAGAAGTACAGGTTCAGTGTTTGATGATTTAAAAAAGTTCTGAAGATGGAAAACTAATATTCAATACTTAGTACTTAATGCCATGCATATTTTGCCACACAACCTGGCAGCTTTCTTACTAACATTCATGGAAGTTGACAATCTGTATAATCCTGACCGCTGAGTAAAGTTAAGAAACCTGGCATTACTGACATCTTTGCTGTTTCTAATTTCACTGTGAGATGAGAAGTGCTAACAAGTTCTGGAAATGAATAATTACACTAAGCAACCTGAATCCCTGAGATGTGTGCACAAAGGCAAGTCATACTTCCTCCTCTCCTCAGCCCATCCTACCTTTTCAAGATAAGCATCCATGTTCTCAAGGGTAATGGAAGGATCCGTGACAAACTCGAAGAGCTCCCGAACAGTCATCACAGCGACAGCATATTTGAAAAAGAAATCTGTCAGAAGAAAAAACATTAGCGACAGCTCTGCAAGGGGAAATAGTTACTATTCCCAACTAGTGAACAGGAAAAGAAAGAAGTATACACCGTCTCCAGCCAATGGTCTAAGTGGCACTGCACTGGACAATTAAACAGGACTTGTCAGTGCTGGGGATCAGATGCAAGGTCTTCCACGTGAGAGGCAAGCACAGTGTTCTAATGTCAAACTACATTCCCACTCCGAGTGACAAGACCTTATCCTATGCACGCACGCATAGATGCTATCAGGAAATCCCACTTTCTACTCACCATTGACATTCGCACAGTCTTTTCTCAAGAACTCCAATGCGTGTGGGTGATCATGTTCCACAGACTGAGAAACGTCAATGATGTACACATCTCCACCATGGTACCTTGTAGGCAATAAGAATAAGATGACAAGTTACTATTATATTTTTTTTTTTTTTTAAATCTATTCTGAAGCTGGTTGTGGTGGCACACACTGGAAGAATTTGCTGAAGGAGGCAAAGCTGGGAAGATCAGGCCAGAATTCAAGGCTAACCTAGGCTACACATTTTTAGGTTGTAGTACACACACCCGGCACTTTAATCCCAACACCTGTGAGGTAGAGCTAGAGGACAGCCTAATCTACAAAGTGAGTTCTAGCACAGCCAAGCTACGTAGAGAGACCCTGTCTCCAAAAAAGAAAAAAATATAAAATAAATTGATTCTGTTCTTTGTTTTGAACAGAGTCTATGTAGCACAGGCTAACCTCAAACTCTTAGTCTTCTTGCCTCAGCTTCACAAGTGCCGACATTACAGGCATGCACTACCATATCCGGTTTAAAAAAAAAAATCCACTTAAGGTAAGTAATTCATAATAACTACGGCAGGTAAGAAAGGGCTATCCTGACTAATAAAAAGATGGAAACTAAGAAAATTTCAAAGTCCATAAAAGTCAGCTAAAAATGCATCCCCTCCGCTGACACCCTGTAGTGCTGGGGATGAAATCCAACCCCTCCCACACACATACTAGACACTTGTTCTACCAACCAAGCTACAACCTCAGTCCTTCCCAGTGGTCTACTCTGTGACTAAGGTGACTGAAGACAGTGACCACATCTTAATTCCTGCCATGGGAAACCAACAGGGTACAGCATGACTTTATCGATTTGGACTTTTTGAAGGACATGCCATAATGAAAGGGAATTTTCCTGGAAGCAAACCACACTCACAACATGTTGAATTCACTGAGATCCGCATGGACAAGTTTAGCGTCCTGATACATTTTTCTCATGTACTGAATGACCTGCAGGTACAACTCCCGGGCCTTCGATTCTGACAAATGGACATTTTTCAAAAGTGGTGCAGGCCTCAAGTTAAAAAAAAAAAAAAAAAAAGAAGAATAAAATTATCAAGATCAAGTTTTCTTGCGTCATCCTACAGTTACATGCACCTCTTAGTGTAATTTGTCATGTGAACTGACTATGGAATAATGTACATCACTCCCAAACACTGGCAATTATAGGTACTTTCCAGCACTTTAATAAACTAAACAATCCTCAAAAACAAGGTTAACTTTGTTATTCTGAAGTACTGTGAAGCTTCACAATGGTAAATCATAACAGTTATGTACACACAGTAGGAAAGACTTCTGGAAGAACTATGGGAAATACTTAACCTAGTACATAGCTCACAGGACTTAAAATACAGTTTCACCATGAAATTCTTTGACCTTCCATATACTTACATGTCATCTTTGCCAATGAAGCCCATGAGAAGAACATGACCTCTTAGCTTGATTGGTTTTGGACATGGTATGTTTGCCGTTGTTAGCCTGTGACGTAGATAAAAGGAAAACTGGAAAGTTTAAAGACATATAAGCAAATTACAGCAGCTACAGACCATGGCATGAATACTCTGTTAGGAAGCAGTACCCAGTCCTCTCAACTAGATCACTTTCATAAACCAGTGGTTTTCAGTGGCAGTATGGTGTGCCACCAAGAACACCAAAACACTGATAAACAATTTAAATCCCATAACCTGTGACAACCAATCCATTTCTAGAAATGTTAAACTGTGAAGAAAAAAAAATTACATCTTAGAATTGATAAGACAAAACAACAACTATGTCAACAATTATCTTTTGAGTTTACTAATCTCAAAAATAAAATCAATGGACACATGCCTAATGGCTAACTGGGACACACGAAGATTTCAAAGTACTTCCAAAACAAGTAATACTGGCTTAACAGCAAATTATATATATAACAATTAAAATATGCTAGAAAAAAGAAACCTTTCTAGCATTCTCACAACCTTTGAGAAAACTAGGCAAGTGTCCTTTTAAACTGTAGTTATGGCAAAATGACTAAATGAATGTGTCCCAAACTGGACTAAGTAAAAAAAAGCAAGAGATTAGCCAAAGAGCTTAGGGCCTGATAAAATCTAGTTAAAATTCCTATAATTTTTTTATAAGACAGAATTGCTATCACCGTGTCACTAACTACTGTCTGAATTCCTGTAAAAGCCTTACTTTCAGAACAAACTCCACATGCTCTTCAGACAGCAGAATTTTTCTGCTTAGTTAAGCATATGGAATAGGGATCCATGGTCTAATGACTCCCCCTCTGCTTGGAAAGGGCAGGACACAGATACACAGACAGACACAGCCAAGTGCATAGAGCCCCTCCAACCCACACACCATCACTCACCTGGATAAATTCCTCATTTCCTTTTCTGCCCATGTCTTCACCATTTTTCTGGGGTTTCCTTTACAATAGCCACGACGAAATCTGGAGCAAGAAAACGAGTGTTACTTTAATCACTGTATTATACTATTTTTGCACTTGAGGAAAAAGAAATTCAAGAATCTGGACTCACCTAAATTCTCCGGTTACATACTTATCACGATCTTTGAACACCAAAATAGAAGTTTTATATATTTTGATTGCTCTGCTCTCTCTACTGTCTGTGGTAGCATAGTATACATTAGCCTATTTCAAGCAAAAACAAAGGAAATGAAGCATGTACTAAATAACTAATGTCAGTTTTCCGTTGGTTCTAACCCCCAAAATAAACTGCAACAACATCTGCATCACTGCCATCTCTGGAAGGTGTGAATTAAATATAAAACCCTGTGTCACAATAACTATACCTCTGGCATACATTCATATGCCAACCTATTATGTTCTGGTCAATGATGGGCCCCATATACCAGAGGAGTTCCATAAGACTGCATTACGTTCAGTGATGTCATAGACATCTTAGGTTTTTCTACTACACAAAACTGCTTAATGACTCATTTCTCTGAATGTAAACTATTGCTACATGAGGCATACTGCATATAAAAAGGTCCAATATCAGTGTAATTGATTTCACACATTTATCTCTAATAAAATTTTTTTACATCTAATTAATTCCCAAAGAATGAACTGCTAATTGTGATGGTTTGAACAAGAAATGACCTCTGTACACTCATGGATTTGAACACTGGTCCCATTGATGGTGTTGTATGTGGAGCTTCTGGAACTTTTAGGAAGTTGATATAGCACTGGAGGAAGAATGTTACTGAGGCAGGCTTGGAGGATTAGCAGCCTGGGCCCACTTCTAGTTCACTCTGCTTCCTGTTTGCTGCCTGCCATGCCTCCTCCCTGCCACTAAGGACTCTAATCCTCTGGAACCCTAAACCAAAATAAACTTCCTTTCTTAAGATATTCTTGTTTATGGATTTTATCATAGCAACAGAAAAGTAACTAATATATTGTTTTTTAAAAGTCACACTTATCTCTTTCTGGACTTACAAATGAAGTAACATGAAAGACTGGCTCATAGAAATGAATCAACAACTTTCATTCATTAATAGCAATATTAAAGGGGACTCAGGACCACTGTGATCTTTGAAAATCATAGCTCACTGCTGAGCACAGACTCAGTGATACAATACAGCGATCAGGGTAAGGTACACAAACAATTTCATATCAGCTAACTATCAAGCAATATAATTTCTAGAAACATTGTTAATAAACTATCTGGTATGTGTAGCCTTCTTTCTTTTTTGAGATAGGATTTCTCTATGTAGCTCCAACTGGCCTGGAATTTGCTATGTAGACCATGCTACCCTGGAACTCACAGAGATCTACCTGCCTCTGCCTCTTGAGTAATGGGATCAAAGGCGTATGTCACATTGCCCAGCTTTCTTTTTAAAGGCACAAATTAAAAAGTGCCTTAGTTTCCCCTCATATTTGAAATACAAAAACTAACATGAAAACACTGCCATCCCAACACAAGCTTACTTCTTTTCCGGTGCTAATACAGCCATGTATCTCTGATATGTCTTTTTTGTCCAACATCTTGAATAAAATCATTCTTGTCCTGGGATCCAAAACCTAAAAAGAAAAGGCTTTTTGGTTTGTTTGTTTTTAAGTACAGTCATGAAAACAAATCAGACAAAATAAATTATAGGACAATAAAAGTACATACCCAGGGTGATCAAGATGGCTTCAGTGACAATTATAGAACAATAAAAGTACATACCCAGGATGATAAAGATGGCACAGTGAAAGGTACCTGCCACCCAGAACCCACCCACATAAAGGTGGAAGGATGAAACCAATCCCAGTAGTTGCCCTACGACCTCCACACAGGCACCATTGCACAGGGATGGCCTCTCCCATCATGCACATACACACATTTTAGTTTGGTTTCTGTTGTTGTGATAAACACTATGACCAAAACAACTTGGGGAGAAAAAGGTTTATCTCATCTTACACTTCCAGAAAACAGTTCACTGCTGAGGGAAATCAGGACAGGAACACGATGTAGGAACTAAGGCAGAAACCATGGAGGAAAGTGGCTGACTGGCTTGCTTTCCAAAGATTGCTCAGCTTGCTTGTTTATATAACCCAGGATTACTTATTCAGCAGTGGCACCATCCACAGCGGGCTGGCAAACAGACTTGCCTATAAAGCCAACCTGATGGAGGCAATTCCTCATTGGAGGTTCCCTTTTCCCAGGTGACTCTAGTTTGTAGCAAGTGAAGAAAAAAACTAACCAGCACAACATACAACAATTAGCTAACATTATAAATAGCTATTTCATGTCCAATGATTCTTCAATTCCACAAACTGGTTTTAGACTGCAGGTTAGCCTTTACGTCCTTGGGGGTACAGGACAGAGGGGTGTTAAATCTTAAGTCAAGAAGCTATAGGTCAAGAAGTTGCTATGTCAGAATGTGGAATTGTACATAAACATATGGGTAGAAGAGAGTCCAAGTAGGTAGCAATAATAATAATCTCAACCTTTTTTTAAAAAAATTATTTTCTTCACATCAAAAATCTAAATCAGGAGATATATACTGTTAATCCCAGCACTCAGGAGGCAAGAAGTTGGCATATCTCTGTGAGTTTGAGGGTATCCTAGTCTAAATAGTAAGTTTCAGGCCAGCAAGGACTACAGAGAGTATCTGTCTCTGTCTGTCTGTCTCTCTCTCTCTCTCTCACACACACACACACACACAGAGTAAGTTTCAATCACATCCTGCTGGCCATAAGAAATTAGGGACTAGCACCCCACCCCTTCCAAAGAATAAAGCACATGTAAGAAAGAGGTCTCTAGTTAGGAATTTGAAGGTATTGCTCTCCCCCTTCTCCATCTATGCATGCCCCAGATGCATGGCAGGTAGGTACTCAGCCTATTTCAGAGCAGATATCCAATCTATTTAATGGAAAAGAGAACACAATTCCTATAGATGCTGCTTTAAAAGATTCTGGTCTGATAGTCTCTGCTTTCCAAACCTCTGAGAAGGAGGAAGCACTGCATAGTAGCTTCAAGGGTTATGGAAGGACCATGGCTCTCTTTATCCACTAGGGGTCCTATTATACAGCAAAATGTCCATCACTAAACTTGAAACTGTTTACTCAGGGGGCATTTTAGATGAGATTAACACCAAGCAAGGAAGTTAAAAAAAAAAGACACAATTCAGAGAACAAAGAAACGCCACACAGAACATGTCAAGCATACCTGTTCAACGGTTGCTCTGTCGGACTTATCTTTAATGCGATACCTAAGCAAAACAAATACAGTCAAAATTTAGTGAGAAGTCAGAATCAGACTTCTAAATGGACACGATTCTGTGACAATTCTTAAGGAATTTTTGTAAGAATTTTCCATCCTAACTTGATATAAACACTTCACTCAGTAAAACTCCATTTCTGAGCACATGAGTCAATTCTCCTTAGCAGACATGCACAATCTTTTGTTATTTCTTTTCAAAGTTTTTATTTTTTTTCCCATTTATTATTCTTGTGTGTGAATGAAGTATAGATAAAGAGATTGCCACCCTACACATGGTGGTCAGAAGCCAAGTTTGGGAATTAGATTCCTCCTTTCACCATCAGGGACCAAACTCTGGTTCTAAGTTTGCATGACAAGCACTTTTATGGCCCCCTCTTCCCACCATCTCCCAGGACTTCTGATATTTCCACAGGACATGTCATCTACAAAGCTCACTCAAGAACCATGCAATCAAGAAATAACAAATCTCATGTTTTAAATCCAGTTTATAATTTTCTGTTGGACCATTTTCATTTTTATCCTTAGTCACATAAACTCACATGAGCCCACAGGTTGGATATGCCTACTAGGGAGGTGTGTGTGCATATATAATGTTATATATGTAATATATATTTCACATATGCATACAGAGGAAAGGGAGAGGAGGGGAAGGGAGAGAGAGAGGAGAGAAGAGATAAAGAATGAGGATGAGGGGAGGGAATAAGAATCTGTGAGTAGCTGGGTGGTAGTGGCACATGTCTTTAATCTCAGCACTCGGAAGAGGCAGGTGGATCTCTGTGAGTTCGAGGCCAGCCTGGTCTACAGAGCGAGTTCTAGGACAGGCTCCAAAGCTACAGAGAAACCCTGTCTCAAAAAACAAAAAAAAAAACAAGTCAACAAAACAAAACAAACAAACAAAAAATAATCCATGTGTAAGAAGAAGTCTTTCTACATTCTTGAGGCATTAAATGAAAGACCAACTGGAATGGAGCGACAAGGGAAATACTGAGTGTTTTTGTACTGTACTTTAACTCTTTAATGATTCTACTAGTAAAGAATTGCTCCTTTATAAGGGTACGCTTTTAGAATTTTATCCAATAATCATCTTCAAAGACAAACTCTTGATTTGTTTCAGCTCATATACGAGATAACTCAATCCAACACACTAACCTACACTAACAAGGGCTCAAACACGAGGAGTCAGACAGACAGGCCAATGAAATACCAAGTGTCACTCAGAAAGTAACTATCTCCGTGGACAGGGCAATAAACCAGAGGAAAGCTAATTTTCATGTTCAATTTTAACACTGTTACTGTATTAATGTTATTTTTTATTCTGCAGTGGTCACCCCAGTTTATTAGCACAAGAGAATCAGCCAGGTCTTACTCTAAACTGGAATCTACAAACACTTATCCTTATGAAAACACATTAACAGACTTCATAAGATTGTACTTTTACTACTTCAGATTCA
The DNA here is from genome assembly GCA_028555095.1 of Dicrostonyx torquatus. Taxonomy (NCBI): domain Eukaryota; kingdom Metazoa; phylum Chordata; class Mammalia; order Rodentia; family Cricetidae; genus Dicrostonyx; species Dicrostonyx torquatus. Next base: position 14,329,943 of record JAQHUG010000008.1, on the reverse strand, counting down.
TTTAATATTTAGATTTACATGCCAGACGGTGGTGGCACATCAGGAGGCAGAGGCAGGCAGATCTTTGTGAGTTTGAGGCCAGCCTAGTATACAAGAGCTAGTTCCAGGACAATCTCAAAAGCTACAGAGATGCCCTGTCTTGAGAAAAAAACAAATTAGATTTACAAAAGCATATGCTAATAAATGAGAGCACATAAACATCCTTTGCAGATCAACTGTGCTACTCAGTCAGGAAATTAGTCTTCACCAATCATGCTTTATCGTGAAAACAGTACTTACGATTCTGCTTCTTTTTGTCTAGATTTTACGGTGACTTTATTTATGACAGAATCAGTAATATTCAGTTTATCTAAAAATACAAAAAATTACAATGTAAATAATACAAAAGACAATAATAGTCTCTGGGCAGGATACCTCCCCCTCTACCTTTCCCTTTCTATATAGTTTCTTAATAGAATTAAAATATATTTTACTTATGAGACAAGCAACAAATTAAGATATTGTCTTCACAGTGATTACTTACAGCACTAGAGATGTGATTTTTGAGTAAGAATTCTAAAATTCTAGATAAAGACAATACTCAAAAAAAACATTAGATCTACATATTAAATCTCAGATACTTATATTTTGTACAGTATAAATAACACAAATATCTGAATTCAAAATTTAACTCTGCAAACTTCAGTTCCTTTTCAAGTTAGAGGCACATCACAATTGTGAAATACTTATATACATTAATCTGATATTTATGGACAGTGTACATGAGAGACACTGGGTAGGTTTAGAGCCAAGATGGCGCAAGAAGAAAATGAAGACCTTGCATTTTTAAAGCAAATATAGTTCAAATTGGGCTGGCTTTCAACTAAACAATTAACACCACCATAAAGTCTCTAACCAAACGAAATAGCATTTTTAGGCTGTCTTAATAAAAAATCCAATGCATAACAGATAAGAATTGTAATGAGTATCTGAAATTTCATATTCTTACCATAACAGATAAAAAAAAGAAGTAAGAAAATATGAATTAAGATATCCTTAAGTCACTAAAAGTTATTTTTCTTCATTCAGCTCTAAGTTGATACATTTACTTCTTGAGCCAACAGTATTTGGAAAAATCTCTTCATAGCCCAATTATGTAACTTTTTTTTTTTTTTTTTGAGACAAGGTTTCTCTGTATAGTTCTGGATGTTCTGGAACTCGCTCTGTAGTGCAGGCTTGCCTCAAATTCAGAGATCCGCCTTTCTATGCCTCCCGAGTGCTAGAATTAAAGACATGTATCACCATTCCCCAGATAGGCAATGTATCTTTTAAGAACTTACTTAGATTGATTTTATTTTCAAATTTTTGCAAGGATTTGTCAATTGGAGTAGACATTTTAGCAGAATTGTAGTTAGAAGTCTGACGATTTGCCTATAAGAAATTAGTTTAAAATAGGATTAGTTATAAATTCAAGCCTAAGGATCATAATTACATTGTTTATTCCCTTAGCCATTTTAAAAAATATTTGGGGGGGAGGGGAACCACACATATGGAGGTCAGAAGACCCCAGTTCAATTAGTTATTAAAGCATCTTTACATACAGGAGCACACTAAAAAAGAAACACATTCTAAGACTTTTATTTTTTTATGGTTTTTACAGCTGGAGAGATGGCTCAGCAGTTAAGAGCACTGGCTGCTCTCCTAGAATGGATTCGATTTCCAGTACCCATGTGACAGCTTACAACCATCTGTAACTTCAGTCTAGGGGATTCAAAACCCTTTTCTGGATTCCTCAGACATTTCGTGAGCTGCATGCACATGGTGTATAGATATATATGCAGACAAAACACCCATTACATAAAAAAGTAAGGCATTCTAAGAGAAGGCTAAGGTTACTAACTACAACAGAGGTCACATGTTATTCACTTCCCTTCAATGTATTTTTTGTTATTATGAATAATAATTAGGTTAGATTAATTTTTAATTTAATTGGTTTATAGATTTGATACTTGAGAATATTCATTTACCTTCAAAGTGTTTAATAAAGAGCTAAGGATAACATTAAGTTCATTCTAGTAATTATAAGCCTGACACCTCAAGAAAGGAAAAGCGGAAAGAGCCTCAGTCAGCACTTATATTGGTGCACTGCATGACCTTAAATAATGCTAAACAGAAGCAGAAACACCACCAAAAACTCAGAGAACGCAGCATAGATATAAAAGGCTCTGAATAACTGCTGACTCAGTTTTACTGTATCTAAGCATGAAACTCAAGACTGGATTTTCTTATTTGTAAAGAGCTTAGAAGATTAAAAGCTGAAGGTAAAAAGCTTTAAAAGACAGGCAGAACTCTATAAATACAATAAATAAATATATAAATCTTTAAAAATTTTTCTATTAAATTTAATGTGATTTTTAAGATTTAGTTATCTCAGTTTTTATGTATGAATGTTTCACCTGCATGCATGTATATGCACCGCATGGTATCTGGTGCCCACAGAGGTCAGAAGAGGGCAGTGGATCCATCAGAAGTGGAGTTATATAGCAGGTTGTGAGCTGCCATGTAGGTTATAGGAATTGAACCCAGGTCCTCTGCAAAAGCAACATGTGCTCTAAACCACTAAGTCATCTCTTCAGCCCCTTTAACTTTTAAAACAACTTTTGGCCTTGGGATATGGATTAGTAGTACGATACTTGCCCTTGGTTTGATCCCTACCACCACAATAAGTAAAATTCAACCCGTGTTTCCTATCCTATACATGTCTGACTAACTGATCTATTTTTGTCATGCTGGGATGCATGACAGGCAAGTGTTCCAACAATGCACTGTTAGTGTTCAGGCATCTGTACTGGGGTCCTTAGGGTCCTGATAGGATACATCATCAGCTGCAGCCACTAAGAGCACCTCTACCTCCCATCTCTATCTCTCTCTTCCGCCAGGGATCGGTCTCTGCTCCCTTATCTCTTCCAATAAACTCCTATGTGAGCCCTGTTGTATGGCGTTTCTTCTTCCCACCATTTTAAAATAAATTATGGCATGCACAGCACCCCCAACACAGCAATTTAACTTCTACAATCATCAGCAAACAAAAGTAACAGCTAACATTCAGCATGCATACATATCATAATCGAAGCCAAAATTACCTGAAATTTCACCAAAGATAGAGAACTAAAGAGGAAGACATCTGCCCCCCCCCCACATGCATGCAAACACACACACACAATATAAGCAGATTCACATAATGACTTCCATACCTGAGGGTTACTGCCTCCGTTCCCGGTACAACCCTTGGTGAGTTTTCCAGTTCCATCATCCCAGTACCAATCACTGTCATAATCATAGTTGTCGTCCTCATCGATCTCACCTTCATCCTTCACCTCTGTCACATCATTCTGAAGGTTCTGAAGTAGCATGTCGTTGTTTGCTTGAATTGACTTCACTTCCATGCTTTCACTAGACATAAGAATGTTCTGGCATATTTACACATTCTTTAAGGAGAAAACCATACACATACATACAGTCCTAAAGATTCCCTTACATGCTGGGCAATGGTGGCAGATGGCACATGCCTTTAGTCCCAGCACTCAAGAGGCAGAGGCAAG
>JAQHUG010000008.1:14291780-14301935 GCA_028555095.1 Dicrostonyx torquatus | reverse complement strand
TGACAGCGGTGAGAACACAATCTTTCATTCGAGTTCATGACTTGAGCTAATTACTAAGGAACCGCCGGAGGCCTATCCGCGAACAGTACAAACCTCCCTTCGAACCTCTGTCCTTCGAACCAGAGGCATCGTTGTCACACAGGCGACACTGCTGTGGGTGTGGCATAAACTCTTTCTAAAATTTTAACTATTGTCAGTAATAGCGCTAAAGAAAATTTAGGACCAAATTAGGGCCTCAGAACCATTGTAAAAAGCCAGATGTGCTAGTGCACATCTGTAATCCCAGCACTTGTGCAGTAAGAGGGGAGGCACAAATGGGAGAATCACCAACTTCATGGAACAGAAATTCACCTCTGATCTTCATACACATGCCATGCCTCATGTGTGCGCTCTCTCTCTCTCTCTCTCACACACACACACACACACACAAACACAACCAATAAATAAAACAAAAAAAATTAAATGCCTTTATGACAATAGGAAAGAGAAATGTTACTTGACATTTAAATACAAACCATAATTGATACATTTGAAAATATCAAAATCAGAAACCAATATGTGATCAAAGTATAATCAAACAGTTAGAAACCACAGGCTGAAAGTGCAGACTGAGAGAAAATATCTACAATATATATAACTGACAGTAAATTGATATCCCCAAATAAAGAATTCCAACACAAAAAACAACACATAACTTAATAGACAATCCAGACAGTATGCTTCTGTTCTCTAGGGTTAATATGAATTAACATAGGCTGTGTGACTTACACAGGAGGCCCTGAGCCCAGGTTCAGTCTCTCTCCTCAGCTTCAAGATGACACTCTTCTGCTGGGCTCTCCCGTGGCCCTTTACCTGCAGTGCCTTTCTCTTTGTGTAAGGAACCACACTGGATTAGGAATTACGCTTCTCATGACATTTGAGCCTGATCACTTCATTAAAGACAAAATACAGTCTCAAAATAATTACATTCTAAGATGTTTGGGCTTAGGGCTTCAAAATATTAATTTTCACCAGGCACACCCCTTTAATCCCAGCATTCGAGAGGCAGAGGCAGGCAGATCTCTGTGTGGGAGTTTGAGACCAGCCTGGTTCATGCGGCCAGTTCCAGACCAACCAAGACTACTTAGTGAGACTCTCTCTTAAAAAACAAGAATAGACAAACAAAAACAATACTGACAAAAAGCCACTTAAAGGAGAAAGGGTTTATTTAGCATACAGTTCAAGGTCCAGTTGGAAATTCAAAGCAGCAGGAACTTGAGACAGTCAAATTTCATCTGCAGACAGGAGATACCAATAAATGATTTTTAAGTGCTTAGTTTCTCTCTCTAACAGGCTATTTTGAGCCATCAACCAGCTCCCAAATCATGATACAGAGACTTATTATTAGTTATGAATGCTCAGCCTTATCTTATGTGTGTCCTGCTAGCTCTTATAACTTATGTTAACCTGTTCTTGTCGTCTACATTTTGCCTTAGGGCTTTTTACCTTTCTTTGGTTCTATATGTCATACTCTGTGTCTGATGGACCGCCCCAGGTGTCTCCCTCTCTCTCTTGTTCTCTCCTCCTCTCTTCTCGAGCCTAGATTCTTCCTCCTACTTATTCTCTCTGGCTGCCAGCCCCATCAATTCCTCTACTGAATAGCTATTGGCCATTCAGTTTTATTATTAGACCAATCAGGTGCTTTAGGCAGGCAAGGTGAAACAGTAACACATCTTTACATAATTAAACAAATGTAACACATGACGTCCAGTTCAAAAACGTACTGGTTTTGACAGCAACATTAGGAACAAATTAAGTAATAAGTAAAAATTTTAAAAATGTAATCTGTCAGTTTATTGAATTAGATCTACATATATCTATGTGGCTGAATCTCCAAAGGAAAATTTGAAATTAAATAAAGACTGGAGGGTTTTATTTTATAGCACGGGAGGTCAAACCTAGTGACTCCTACATGCTAGGCAAATGCTCTATTACTTTTTCAAAATGCCTTTTAATATATACATCTTAAGGCATGCACAGACATGTGTGTAGGCCAGAGGACTCAGGAAGGCTGCCCATCCTCTTTGAGATGTGGCCTCTCAGTGTTCTGAACTCCTCAATTAGACTGGACTGGCTAGCCAGTGAGCCCCAGACATACTTTTTCTGCCACCTTCCCAGTGCTGGGATTATAAGGGCATGCTGCTAGTGCACCGCCAACACCCAGCATTTTATGTGGGTCCTGGGTGTTGGACTCAGGTTCTTGTGTTTGCAAGGCAAGTAACTGTTTACCAACTGAGCTCTCCCCTCAGTCCTGAAAGACTTCTAAGAATTAATATAGTCATGCTATTTCTGTAAAAATGTTACAGTTTGTAGTTACCATAGTTTACCTAGGATATTGTAAGGCATCTTGAAATTTGAGGCTATTTCAGATGCCTCATCTCATTCAGTCCTCATCTGCTAGCTCAAAGTAGTTCACTATTTCAGTAAGCCATACTTCATCTCTCTTTACCATCTCTGACTAGCAAAGCAAGGTTTTCGGAAGCTGCTGTGATAAAAGTAAGCACTATGTACAGGAAGCAGGAATGGTGGTGTACAGTCAGGTTCCAGCGTATCTATGGTATCTATGGCACCCTGCAGCTTCCCTAAGTAGTCAGTAAGGCTGTTCCAGATGGCACCAAGCTCTGCAGTTTTCTTTTAGCACATGCAGCTTTTCAGAGCTGATGAGTTGTTAGTTGTGTAGAACTTTGCCATTTTATACAGCTGAATTTGTCAGTTAATAGGAGAAAGGATAAGAAAATTCATTTATACTGTCTTTTTTCTACAGTTGACTTACTTGACACCTTGTGGGCCTGTGTGTGTGTGCGCACGCATGCACGCACCTGCCTGTGTATGTCAAAGGTAGACTTTGGGTGTTTTCCTCTATTGCTCGGCATCTAATTTGTTTAGACAGAGTTTCAGACCAAACCAGTTAACCAATTTGCTAGACCAGCTGGCCAGTGAGCTCTGGGAATCTGCCTGCTTCTGCCTCTCCAGTATTGTAAACTCATAAAAATTAAACATGTTTGTGTGTTTGAAATTATGTTACTTTATCCTTTTTCAAAGTGTGAATATATATACATATATGAACACATACACATTATTTTGTGTGTTTGAATGTTTTGTCCGCATGCATCTGCACACCAGGTGTATGCAGTGCTCTCAGAGGCCAGAAGAGGGCATCTGATCCCCCGGGACTGGAACTGGACAGTTGTGTGCTGTCTTATGGGTGCTAGAGATGAAACCTAAATCAAGCATTGGTTCACATTCCTGTAATCCTTGCACTTGGAGGTAAAGGCAGATGGAGGATGAGTCTGAGGCTGTCTTAACCTCAATAGTGGGGTGCTATGTAAAAAAAAAAAGTAGCCAGGTGGTGGTGGCTCACACCTTTAATCCCAGCACCTGAGAGGCAGAGGCAGGTGGAACTCAGTGAGTTTGAGGCCAGTTCTACAAAGCAAGTTCCAGGACAGCCAGGACTGTTACACAGAGAAACCCTGTCTTGAAAAGCAAAAACAAAACAAACAAACAAAACAGAGAGAGAGAAACCTTCAACATTTAAGTATAACAGTTATTCTGTAAGTTTATGGTAACACATTATCTTCTTTCTTTTTCTAATAAGATATCAACCTTGGGAATTACTCAGAGGGTGTACAGAATCAACCAGCTAACACTAGGGTTTCTTCCTTGAGACAATTTGAACCCATTTGCAAATTTCACTGGATAGAAGCATTTAATGATGAGATGACAGTTCAAGACCCGAGTGAGGCCTTTTCTTCCTTGGAGAAGCTGGAGCTGCAAAGCCGTGAGTATAATGATACAGCGGACACCAGTGAGAAGCCCTGTGCACTTAAGGGAGAGAATCCGACGGAAACTAGGATTTCCGAAAATCAAGACCAACTTGTTCACGAGCATGTCAGGAAATCTAGAAGTCTGTCTCTAAATTACTACAGAGGAGAGACGCAGCCGTTGATGGAAAAGTCACTGGTTAAAAGCGCTGTCATAGACGTTGCCTTTAACACCAGCCAGCCTCAAACCTTTCTGTGTAGAGAAAATGTCTGTGCTAGCGGTGAAAGTCCATTTGATACTGAGGATTGCTTAGATCTGCTTGACTTGAGAACAGATCATGAAACAGAGGAGGTAAGATTGATCGGTGGGGTCATTAAAGCCTGTGGCATGTTAACAGATACAGGGGTGTTTTTATTGTTGAAAAACACACAAGCAGAGACTTTCCAAATATCGCTAAAATTGTCTGATCAGCTCAAGGGAATGTGCTTCTGAGGGGTCTTCATGTCGGGCCATAATTAGAGAGTAGGTTTCTGAAGTGTGATCTCTCTAAGGATTATGACTCACTGTCCTGCTCCTTAATATGTACATGGCATAGTATCAACATGGTGCCTTAAGTAGGACCCATTTTTCTGTGCACCACAGCAAACTAGCTAAGACTTGAGAGATGGCCTTGTGGGAAAGGTTGAGAAAGGGAGCTTGTACAGAGGTGTTTATTAGTTATATGACAAAACAAGCCAAAGATTTGTCTATGTTTTTGGACTTCTTTGGAAGAGCAAATATTTACCTGTCTTGGGTTTCATTGGTTGTGGTCACTGGTGATATCCTAACAGCACTGAAGACATCAAGTCTGTGTATTCTCTGAACAACCTCAGCAGAAGAGTTTAGTCCAATGGGAGTGTAAATATCATGTTTTCAGCGTGAGTTTCATAAGAAAAGGTATTACTCATCTGTCTGTGATTATGAGCAGGCTTTTCTGTTCATTGATTTGGAAATTAGCAGCACTTGAAAGAAAACTTAGCTTACCATGTTGATTTCTAGAAACCAGCGTTTCTAAGATCTGTTTAATTAAGGTTTCTCAAGATTTTTTTATTCCTTTTCCCATTGCATTTAGTTTTTTTTTTTCAAATAGTCATTAGGTATTTCTATGAATCTATTGTGTACTAGGACGGGATATGTAATAGTTATATAATGTTAAAAACAACCAAACAAAGGCCGGGCGGTGGTGGCGCACGCCTTTAATCCCAGCACTCGGGAGGCAGAGGCAGGCGGATCTTTGTGAGTTCAAGACCAGCCTGGGCTACAAGAGCTAGTTCCAGCGCAGGCTCCAAAGCCACAGAGAAACCCTGTCTCGAAAAACCAAAAAAAAAAAAAAAAAAAAAAAAAACAACCAAACAAGAAAAGCACATGACTCTTGTCTTCATGAAAATATCCTAGTAAGGGACAGATATTAGCCAAGTAATCACACAAACCTCTGTGCACTTGACTCTTAGAACTACACAGAGTGATGCTTGCCTCTGCAGAGGGTACTTCTCCAGGCAAGAGAGTCTGGGTAGGCTTCTTCGAAGTAGTCCTTGGACTGAGCTCTGATGAGTGAAACAGTTGTGGGTTGAGAAGCGTTTCATGAACAAGGAAAAATATATCTATGGGCTTCCTGTATCTGTAAGGTCTATGATACCTACTAGGACCTCAAGGAAGCCTAGAGTCCAGGGAACATGGGGCCGCAGGAAGCAGGGGAATGGATGAGGATGAGGACAGGGTGGTAGGGTCTGCTATCTATAGCAATTAGTGACATCTTGGGAATCTTGGTTAGATAACTGACTTTATCCCAGAGCAATGAAAAACCATTAAAAGTATAGGGGCTCAGCACCTCTAGGTTGCTGTATTACTGACCCTACAGATGCTTCATAAATGGCTTTTAATTTGATATTCATTCCAGCGTTCTATACCACAATTGTGGAGTCTTTTGTTACATACACCCCCACCAAACACATATTGTGGGCATAAAGTCAATCATGAAGTATGTCTGCCGTTCTAATGTTCACAGGAGTCAGAATGGATGAAGTAATGCTCCAAGCAGGATATTATTAAAGCCCTTTACTCAAAAGATCTTAAAGTCTATAGGGTAATTGATACAGTTGTTTAATTGATTTTGAAACCAAAGAAAGTATCTTGTATGTGACCAAGGTTTACATCATAGAAGATGATGAGAGTCCAAATAGATTTTTTTTTCTTTCATCTCAGTAAATACGATACACATTTCTCGCATATGCCTACTGTTTCTCTCTGCCATGCAGTTGGGAGTTACACTCAGCAGTCTACTCTTTCACGTTGATTTTATTTACTGTAATTTACAGCCTGAAGTTGCTTCAAAAGAAATGCAGCATTCTGGGGAGATTTCTGAGATGTCCATTAGTCACCAGCAGCAAGTCACAGAAGACGGTGTAGACAGCCTAGCCATAACACCTTGGTCTCCAGCAGGCATCTTCAAGAGTAAATCTCAGGACAGCTGCACGTTGCCTGATAGGGAGCTAAGCCTTGAAAGCTTGGAGCCCCTGGAAGAGGACATGGCTTTAAATGAAGCCTTGCAGAGATTAAAACAGATTAACAAGAAACAGGAAATGCAGATCCAAGAGCTCCATGGCAGAAACTTGTACTTAGAAAACAGGGTTAAAGAACTACAGACGAAGGTCACCAAACAGCAAGTATTGGCTGACATCATAAATAAACTAAAGGAGAACATTGAGGAGTTAATTGATGACAAATACAACGTACTCCTGGAGAAGAATGATATCAACAAGAAATTTCAGTGTCTGCAGGAGGTTTTGGCTAACACCAAAAAGCACCTTCAGGAATCCAAGAAAGACAAGGAGACCTTGCAGCTCCAGGTTAAAAAGATCAAGATCCATTATGTCCGTTTACAGGAAAGGTACACCGCCGAGATACAGCAGAAAAACAGATCGGTCAGTCAGTGCCTGGAGATAGAGAAGACCCTAAGCAAGAAAGACGAAGAGCTGCAAAGACTACAGCGATACAAAGGAGAGCTGGAGAAGGCCACCAGTTCCGCTTTGGACTTGCTGAAAAGGGAGAAGGAGACCCGCAAACAAGAGATCTTGTCTTTTCAGGAGGAATTCCAGAAGCGGGAAAAGGAGTACCTGAAAGAAAGGCGGAAATTGAAATCAAGAGTTGAGAAGCTGACGGCCCAAGTGAAAAGTTTGCTCTTCACCTGTGAGAAGGAGAGGGCTAAAAATACAAAGTTCCAGCAGCAGGTGGAGGAGCTGGGGCAGGAAAACACAGGGCTTTGGCAGCAGTCTGTAAAGGGGGAGGCGCAAACTTGCACCCCTAACTTTGAGATAATTCAGTCAAGGGAGCAGCTGGATGAAGCGATGGAGCCAGATGGCACCCAGGTAGTGATGCAGATACTGAATGTCTAACAGTCCCCAAAGTTTCAAGTAGTCTAACGATGGACATTTAGACTTGGAACTAGATACGGTATTTGTTTGTAGGAGGAATTTTTTTTTGTTTTATTTTGTTTTAAAAAGAGAGAGAGGGAAAGAGACAGAGACAGAGAGATAGAAAGAGACAGAGAGACAGAGAGAGAGAAGAGGAAATGTACCACCAATTTAGAGAAGTTTCTACTGGTTTCTAGGCACTCAACTTAAAGAACAAAAATTCTTGGCTTCTGGTGTTGGTTTTGGTAGAGGTGACAATTAACCTGAGAATTTTATGGGTACCCGTAACTAGTCCTAAGGATCATCTCTAGAAGAGTCCTTTGAAAAAGGATTTTTTTCCTCTCTTCCTTTCCTTCCTTCTCTGTTGTTGTAGGGGGATTGTAGGATATGCCTGATTTATTTTAACTGGCTGAACTACCAAAGAATTCTTGAAGTGTGATTTCAAACCTAATTTATCAATAAACTAAATAAAATTGTTCTTTTTCTTACAAAGTAAAACTGTAGCACATATTACTTGTAAAATTAAAAAGCATTGAAAACACGCATTGGAACCTTTTATCAATACCTTTAGAGAAATTGAACTTTTAGTGTCGTTCTAAAGCTTTGTTTTGTTTGTCTTCTTTAGCAAAATACCTAAAAGTATATCCAGGAGGGGGTGGTTTGCCCAAGTCAGGACATACCTGTTATATATTTTCCTTAAAGTATATGAATCTTTTTTCTTTCTTTCTTTTTTCTGCATTTTTTTTTTTTGAGATAGGGTTTCTCTGTGTCGCTTTGGAACCTGTCCTGGAACTTGTTCTGTAGACCAGGCTGACCTCAAACTCACAGAAATTCACCTGCCTCTGCCTCCCTGGTGCTGGGATTAAAGGCATGCACCACCACTGCCCGCCAAAGTATATGAATCTAAGTAGAGTAAAATTGAAAATCTGTTTTGATTGGCTTGTGACAGGGTTTTGGTACACAGCTCAGGCTGGCCTGAAACTACGTCACTCGGAGTGCTAATGCCTATGACTCTGAGAGTTAGATTTGCAGGTTTGAGTCACTGCACTGCCTAGGTAAAGTAAAATCTTGTCAGTTGACTGGTTAGGAAGAAAGCTGGTCCAGGAACTCTGGTAGTGTATGCCAAGATAAAGAAAGCAAGCCAGTTTGAGCTAGACAATTGGACAAGTCTATTTTACTTTAAAAATTATTATTTAATTGTTGGTTGATTGGTTGGTTTTAGATGGTCTTGTTATGTAGACCAAGCTGGTCTCCTGTTTCCTGTGATTTCCCTGCCTCTGCATTCCACATAGTTACAGGCATGTGCCACCGTGCCCAGCTGTGTTTTTTTTCATGTCATAATAACTTGAATGAAGCTGGTATATTGCTTTGAATATATCATGGAGTCATTCTCACAATAGTTATAAGTGTTATTTGGAGTAAAATGTAATTTTTTATTTTTTGGAAAATACTGCTGTTATCTTAGTTTTAAGAACAAACTAAAGAGCTCTCTAGGATTTACCTAGATCAGGGTCTCCCAAACTGGGACATATGCAGCATGGCAAGGAGGGTTTGGTGACTGTGTGCTAGAGAACATGACGTTCTAGCAAGATCCCAGAGGAAGCCACTTCAGAGTGGCTGCCTTCAGCAGAGGCCTTGAGTTTAGCTCTGCTGGAATCATGGAACCTTCCTTTCCAGGTGGTTTCAACATGACTTTTTTTTTCACTTGTTTTCATGATAAGAAGTCAATCTCCTTGACTAAAGAGTTTCTTTAGCATCTCCAAATTCAACTCATTTTGCTTTTTATTCTAGGTCCATTTTCTCAAAATATGCTCTGAGAGCATCTGTGAGGTCAAAAGTATTTTCATAGTAATATTAAGATGTTATTGGTGTGGTGTAGCTATTTCTTCTGCCTTGCATGCCAGTGTTTTATTGGTGCTCCCAATAGAGTCTTTCTGGAGCAGAGCATCAGAGCCACTAAGATGAGGGCCCAGGAAGCATGTGCTATTCTCAGTGGTAAACAAGTGGCAATTACTGGTTATGATGGTCCTAGTCTTTCCATCTGCATCTGCTACTCCTTCCTTCTCTCCCCGCCCCCTTTTTTTGAGACAGGGTTTTCTTATGTAACCTAGACTAGCTTCAGACTTGTGGTGATCTTCCTGTTTTAGTCTCTTGGTTGCTTGGATTACAGGTGTGAGCCACCATTTTTTTGCCTGGTCATACCTGTTTAGTAAGACACAAACTGCTTAAGAAATAAGGTTTTGGGACTAGCAAGATGGCTCCATGGGTAAAGCACTTGTCATCAAGCTTTAGAACATGAATTCAGTTATTGGAATACACATGGTAGAAGCAAAGATCTGACTCCCCAGAATTGTTCTGTGACATCCACAAGTGTTGCACATACAAAATGAAGTGAAATGTAATAAACAATAAAATATTTTTATTGATTTAACAGATACAAAGAATGTTCTTTTTTTTAACATTAATCATAAACTGGCCCAGTAACTCAGGCTCTTCTTATTAACTAATTCTTATAACATATATTAGCCCATATTTCTTGTCTATGTTAGCCATGTGGCTTGGTACCTTTTTTGGTGAGGCAGTCACATCATTGCTTCCTCTGTGGCTGGGTCACGACTGGAGACTGAGCTTCCCTCTTCCCAGAATTCTCATTGCCCCACCTCTACTTCTTGCCTGGTCGCCCTGCCTATATTTCCTGCCTGGCTACTGGCCAATCAGCATTTTATTAAAAAATAATACAAGTCACAGGATAAATAACTGTTGTCCCACGCCCTTCCTCCTTTGTTTTTTTTTTTGTTTGTTTGTTTGGTTGGTTGGTTGGGGTTTTTTTTTTTTTTTTTGGTTTTTCAAGACAGGGTTTCTCTGTGGCTTTTGGAGACTGTCCTGGAACTAGCTCTTGTAGACC